>PVKS010002089.1:0-124679 GCA_004027875.1 Aplodontia rufa
TGGCATGGTTTATTAATGCCCTGTGCCTCTTTTGAATTGGAAAGATAAGGTATCTTGTTTCCTGCTGTTTGGTGTAATACACAAAGACTTTTTGCATACTCACTGATATTTAAATAAACCCGAGGATGTAGAATTTGACAGCAAATTGCCATGTGAGTCTTATAAGAAAAACAAAGGAATCCATGTTCATACAACAGTGATCCTATTGTTCCATTTTCCTTCTTTTTCTCTCTAAAATTATGCACGCCCACGGTTCATTTTTGCACCACATGAGTGATCTGCACCTCGGAGGGCCAGGTCTGAGTGTTTGACAGCTTGCTGTGTTCAAGTGTCCCCAGGACTGCCCTTCTATAATCAAGGCATCCCTGGGCTCATTTGAATACAGCTCCTGTTTATAGAATCTGAGGCCATTGTGTTGACCACACGGTTTAATGACTTTTTTTGAGAGACAGTCTAGGATTCACAAAGTAGGGTATGGAGCGGGTGCATAGAATTCCATCTCTGTTACTTAGAACTTGGTGATTTGTGTGTGTGTGTGTGTGTGAATGGCATATTTTCATCTCTATAATGTAAAATAGTAGTACCTAGTCCAATTGGAATAAATGAGATTTTGCACATGTCCATTATTCAAGAAATAGTGGCAGTCATGTTAAGTCAGGAAGTCACATTTTTCAAATATTGTTTTATCCAAATAATACTTTCATAGAAAATTTTCCTTCCCTTTACCATCTCCATCTTCCTAGTGCCTGTACCCTCCTTAGGTCACCTGAGTAATAAATAAATATCAGAGATCAGTTTGATTTCCAAAACCTTACAAGTATTCATTGACTATATTGTCCTTGATAGCAACCTAGAATAGGCAAGGTGAAGTCTCACGTCTATTCACAGAGCCAGATTTTTTAAAAATACAGTGTAAGCCTGCATCCCTGAAACACTTTATTCTGTGTGTTTGTACAACATATGCATTCAACACTTGGTTAGCTTTTCTGGAATGTGAATGGTATAGATTATCACCGATTGAGACGCATGTCTGTTCTATTAATCTTTGATTAGTTAAATATTTTCCTATGTCTGCCATCTTCAATTATTGCAAACTTTTTCCTTTTCATACAGCTTTGTCTTTGAAATTAAATATTTTATATTACTCACTAGCCTCTTTCTTTACTATTTCTTCTTTGCCCAATGCTAAAAAGCTATCCCTTAAATAGGCCTTCAAAAAGAAAAGTACTGGATGTGGTTCATGGTTTATTTAGGAATATGTAGTATAAATGAAGAGAGGAGAACTTCAGTATAACTCTTCTTTAGGCTTATTTCTAATGCCTGATACTCAAGATTATTGTGATCGATCAATAAGTGAACTTGAGAAGGTGTACAAAGCAATAGGGCAAGCATGGAACTGTTGTGTCACACGTAGAATCTATGCATTTGTGCCTGCCCAGGAGTACAGTGGAAGGTTAACTGTCAAGGAAGCCATTCTGGAAAAAAAAAAAAGGCAAATGATTCTATTTCAAAAACTGAAAAAGAGAGCTTGGGGGTGACAGTTTGTGTGTAAAATGAGTGATACCTGTGTTTTATTCTACACCCATAGCCCATATGTAATATGCTTTTAATAGTTCACTGTATCCTTTGCTGAAACAGTGCTTCATGGAATTAAACATGCATTTCTGCTCTCCTGAAAAGCACTTGAAAAAGGTACTATATTTTCTAGGCCTTTCTTGTGGATCTAATACATTTTGTCGTCAGGAAAAAGTCAGAGTAATTAAACTATATGAGAACAGAACACCTGAAAAATGACCTCCTAGAATCAGCTGATGTCTGCAGGTAATTCTCTCAACTAAATGTATGCATGTTGTACAATAAGGGCGCTAGATGGTCAGTGACCTTTCCTCTGTGCTCCGTTCTGACTCATCCACCTGCCTTTCAACATGTGGAGGACAAAAGAATGTCATCAACGCTCCTCTTTAGTGGAAGAACTCTAAACCCTTATTTAACAATATCCCTATGTTTCCAGATACCCGGAGGGAATAATATAACCCAGAACAATTCCCTAAATGTAGTTTATTTCATTGCTTTTACTGATGAGCAAAATTTTATCAAACAGCTTTGTAAAACAAATGCTTACATTCCCTTTGACTTATTAATGTCATCATCATTCATTACACACCATATATAAAGATCTTTATAAAGAGCTGTGAGAAAATACTTCTTATGATTTAGAACTAAAGCGAATGGTTGAAAGAACAGCTTTTCTCTTTCTTTTCCAAGAATTGTTACTTGTGACGGATAATACTTTTTTTTTTTCCTGTTTCTTTGGTCAGTATGCAAATCAAAACTAAAGTTTCACTCCTGTCCACTAGAATCTGGTAGATTTTTATGGCATGTATTTTTCATGCTAACTTTATCCATGTTTATGTTTTCTTTGTGTTTTTCCAACTTCATTCACCACCCTTGAAGCATCATCATTTCTAAAATTTTACTTTTCAGTATAAAGCTCATAGGAACCCCCAAAGATTTGGGGGGCACCATATATTAAAACAAACATTTTAAAATATAATAATGAGTAAGGAAAATGCGATAAGCCTATTTATTGATAGTATCAGAGATTTTAAGGTAAGTTTGAAAAGTCTATGATTCGAATTATTCATCTCTCTTCCCCAAATTTAGCAAATTCAAGCTATTACATTATTGATAACATAGGAGAACCAGAAGTAATTTAAGTGTTCATCAAAAGGCAATTAGTCAAAGAGAAGTATTGACCCAGTAAAACATGACTGCTAAAATAATTACTTAGAAAAAAATTTAAAGATATGGAATAATATTCATGGCATATTATAAAATTTAAAATGGCAGTTCACAAAGTAGTCTGCCTAGTACTATTCTTGTTGTATACAAAAATAGGTTTTAACTCACAGTATCAGAAATGTTGGCTATAAAATTGTGACAATCCTTAGACAATGACATGACAGTTGATTTTTCTATTTCTTCCATTTTTGTCATTTTGGTTTTGTATTTTCTAGGTTCTATATAATCACTAGGAATCCTGTTTCTAATCAGGAGTAGATGAATGTTTTTAAAAGCCAAAGATACATTATTTATTATCCTGTGTAGCCGATTTCTCCTGCCTCTCAAAATAAGCCATAAACATTATTTCTGTATGCTCCACGCAGGGCCCATATTACCTGGATTGTAGTGGTACAGTGCTTGGAGACTGGCAAAAATGGCTGATAAGCAGATTCCACATACAGATTTTCCTACTGACCTTCTCTGTTCTCACAGCCCTGCGTGTTTCTATTTTGACTGCAATACCTTGAAGTCCAGTAATTTATTAATCATTGCTTCCAATCCTAGTCTCCCAGTAGCCTGCATTCCTTTTGAGGGCAAAGCTGAGTCACTTGTTTAGATATTCCATAAACATTTGCAGAGTGAGGGAGGGAGTGAAAGAGTGGAGAACCATTGCTGCCAATCAGGCCGCAACGGCAGCAGACAAGATGCCCTCTCTCATAGCCAATTTTCTTGGCTGACTTTGTATAATTGCTTCAAATCTGTATTTCCCTTACCTATCTAGCTCCAGCCTAAATGTTGAATATTGTATTTTCCCTCAAAGAATGTCAATAAAGATTTTATTTTTTTCAATTACTCTTGCGGAGAATGTTTCCCTTTAGGAAAACTAAAATTTAATAACTTTTCTTCGGCAAAGTTGACGATCTCTTTATTCTCGCCTTGATGAGTGGAGTCAATCAGCAGTCAGTCAGAAGCGAAGCTGAACATAAAGTGATTAAAAGGGAAACCAAAACACAAATGCGCCCTCTTGAAAACCTAATCACATTATAGGGTTCTAAGCATGAGTTATAAGGGAGCTGTGGCCGGCTGGGTTTTGATGAAGTACCTATAATTTCATATCAGCTGCTACAGGACTTTCTGACTTCTCTCTAACTTTGAAATGTGATTTACTATGTTATCTTCTCTTTATACAGTCCTTAAGATCTCTGCCCAGGAATGAAGTCGTATTAATATTACGTTAAAATCGATGCAAGATTTTCATTTTTTCACCTCTGTATGGTGAAATTCAAGTGATAAAAATAAACTAGGTAATTCATTAGATTTCAAAGCTTTGACTGTTAAAAGCATTTTCTCATGAATTCTTATGTTGTCAGCACGACTATAGATGTGCCTCTTTTGAAAATATGTGCCTTATTTTTATTCCATTTAAATTAGGAGTAATTAGACTTGTTTAAAGGGAAGTGGGTGTGTGGTCATGATTAATTTCAGTGCATTATACTCATAATTCAACTTTAAGCCCTTTTTTCCTCTTGGTGCTATATGCAAATTTTTATTTTAGGAAGGGTAATTTAATAAGAAAGCATAAGAAACTAATTTCTTAGGCAGTTTTCCTGTACTGTGTTATTAGAAATTGATACTTTCTGACATTATAAGTTTATAGATTTTTCTTCTGACTCAGTATTCTGCAGAAAGTGTTTGATTATATTGATGAAGAGTTGAAAGTGAAGATTCTGCCACCACACATAGAAAACAAAAGCTGTACCTTTGTTCGCTGTCACCTGGGATGAGATGGGCACTTTTTCTGGAGTCAGTGGCTGTCCCAGCCTGTGCCTCATCACGTGGCAGCTATTTTCATTGTACAGCTAGAACTTTATTTTTAAGAAAATGCGCTTTAAAAACAAACCCTGGCTAAGTGTCACCCATCTGTTTCTGTGTTGCCTTTTCTTTCCCGGTCATTGTTCCACACACACTGCGTGAAAACAGTGTCCCCCAGGATAGTGTGGACCCGCCTTCTCAGGGCTCCCCCAGGTTCAGCGGCTGGATTATTCATTACACCATTCTCCCAATCAAAGTCAAGCCTGTTTTATGCTGGATGTAGTACTAGACACTAGGGATGGTGATCAAAGAAAAAAAAAGGCAGGGAGACCTCTGTTTTGGTATTGCTCATTGTCGTATGGAGAAATTAAGCCAAATGGAGGATTTGGGAGAAAACAATAATACAGGGTGCCCTAACTTTAAGGCATGGTCTGAAGAGATGCATGGTTTAGAAAGCTTAGTAGACCAAGGTGCAGAAAGCAGAGGACAGGCAAGTCCTAGGTAAGAAGATGCAGATGCCACAACCTAGATGAGAGGATGAAATCCAGACTCAGTCAAGAGTGGGCGTGCAGAGGACGGCAGCCCCTTACTGGGGAGATGCATTCCAAAAACCCTTGCAGATGCTGGATCCCACGCGTGGTGCCAAATGCTGTGTACTCACTTGTCCTGTGTGTACCTATGATTTAAGTTCATTAGTCAGGCACAGATTAACAGCAATAACTAATAATAAACTACAACTATTAGAAGACTATGTGGAGAATAATACTTATTTGAGTCTTGCACTGTGATGCTGGGGCAGTTGATCAGATAACCAAGGCAGGTGGGTAGCAGACACAGCAGAGGTGTGCTGGATGCAGAGAGAGAGGTGGTTCTTGTCTTGGGTGGGACAGAATGGTCAGCTTTCATCACACTACTCAAAATTTAACACCAATTAGATGCTTACTTCTGGAATTTTGTACCTAATGCTTTAAACACTGCTTGACCATGGGTAGCTGAAATCGTGGCAATGGGGCACTACTGTACTTGTTAGAAGCCCATTTAGAAGGTGGAAACTGCAGAACGTTGAGGTGAAAGCCTGTATCTTCCATACACCTCTGTCCTTCTGAGTGCAGTGTTGATTTTGCTACATATGCCATTCAGTTGTGAGGGGGTTTGCACAGGCATTTTGATACATCTGGAAACTCCTTCACAGTTTAACACATTTTAGGGGCTTGTTACATATGAAGGAATCACCTTGCTGGATTCTGGGTTGTCAGCTAACTTTGAATCATGTTGTTACTAGTATATTCCACCTTTAGAAAACACTTTGACTATACTTGTAAGACAAAGCTGTTATCTGATTTGCTGGCTCTGTAATGGTTTCTCCAATTGAATATTCTTATTTCGTATTTTCAAACAACAAT
This sequence comes from Aplodontia rufa, assembly GCA_004027875.1. Classification (NCBI taxonomy): domain Eukaryota; kingdom Metazoa; phylum Chordata; class Mammalia; order Rodentia; family Aplodontiidae; genus Aplodontia; species Aplodontia rufa. Next base: position 6,000 of record PVKS010002089.1, read on the forward strand.
GAAGCCAAATTTCACAAACAGGACCGATTACTCTGTAATTGTGCATGTTGATAAATTGTTTGAGAGCTCCCCTAAACTATAGTCCAAGCCTCACATCCAGGGTACCATTTCAATGATGTTGGAACTTTTCTGGCGTCTCAACACACACGCACATGCATGAATACAGTAGTTTTTCTTTTGTCCTTTGTAACAGTTGATGCATGACATACAGTTATGTAATATGTTTTTATCTATTAGAATATCGCAGGCATTTTACCAGTTAGAATATGTGTCCTGGCTCATTCAGTAGCCACATCTTGTTCTAGAGTTAGAAGTTCAATAATTTTATCACTCCCCCTTTTCATGAGCATTAAATGCATATCATATTGTTACTTTATACACATTTATGATTGTACAATAACTCAACTCCTTAATAAAAAAATGAAAACGTATATATTTATTTTATCTGATGTCATAAACAATACAGAAATAGATATTTCTGTAGATGAATTTAACTTCTATATGGCAAATACCTCCAAGTAAACTTAGTGAAACAAGTTATATGGAAGGTATATGAGTATTTAAAATGAATGCATTCATATATAACCATAAGCTAGCTATTTGTGCGTTCATGTTTAACACCTATATTGTAATTATGTATATATATGTCTAAGTACACCTATATACATAATGTATGCAAATATGCATCTTTATGACTAAATCACTCTCCAAAAGTGCCAATTTATTCATCCACCAGGACTGATGGAGTCCCCATTTTTCCATATCCTCATTAAATTGGCCAAGATAAAGAGAAATATTTTCATCCTATTCTACTTGTACATGTGGGTGGTTCTATTGTCTTTTCTTCCAAATAGCTTATTCCTCCTTTAGCTCTGTCCATTCCACTCTTTAGCCCTTCTCTTCAGGAGGGTATTCATGTTGACAGAGAAAGCATACACACACACAGATTGCTTTTTTATGTAGAACCCTGCTGTGTGGATGTAATAGTCTCTCATTTCTCTATGGTTCATAATTACCTTCGATTTTGAAAAATTGTTCTTGTTGGATGAAGGCAAACTCCTCTGAGGCAGATGTATGTCTTCCTTCATAATACTGGTATTCCTTATATGCAGTGATCCTTTGCCAATCATTCATATTTACATGCACAGATCTTGATTGATCAATGCAGAAAACTAACACAAATGTCATCCCTCTATCTGTCAGTGTCTGTGGAGTTCCCTGTCACGGGCAGCTCTCTCTGTGGAGTGGAAAGCTGGTTCCCAGGCTTGGTGGCTGAGAGATGCCAATAGCACTTTCGACAGCAGTACATAGCTGTTAGGTATGCTGGGACCATGCATCTAACAGCCAGACTTAAGATATGAGATACTTGATAAAATGTAATCATACCTTACATTACAAAGAACAATTTTGCTCTTGTTTTACTGTGCTCATTTATTAGCAGACAGGCAAATAATTAAGAAGAAAAGAATGATATCTTCTCCCCGGTGAAATCTTTCCAATTACCTATATTGTGATTTTTTTTAAAAATAGACAATGGTATGCTTAATAATGAGAGTAAGTTCAGAGAAATGTGTGTTGGGCAATTTTGTCATTGTGTGAACATCACCCTGTGCACTTATCCAAATCTAGAGGGTATAGGTCAACCAATCAATCAATCACTCCATGTGGCCTCTTGGGACCACCAAGAAAGTGATCAACACTAGGTGTATGAGGCACAGTTGAAGAGTAAACTTTTGTCTGTATAAGTAGAAGGCATACACTCCAAAATAACAATAAGAATTACAGTATAGTCGATATGAATAGCAGTTGCATGCTTATTTATTATCATGAAGTGTTACATACTGTGCATGATTATATGTGCTGTACTTTTACATGACTGGCAGCATACACCAGCTTTCACAAACATAAGGAATATATGAACTGTGATGGTATGGTGGCTATGACATCATCAAGTGTCAGAAACCTCAGCTTCATTATTATAATTTTAGGGGACCACCCTCGTCTTGTGGAGTCCATTGTTGCCCAGAACATCCTTATGTAGTACATGACTGTATGTGCCAAGATGCTACTGCCATTAAAATACATGGGCATCTGTTACTGTAGTCTCCTCTAGAAAGAATTATAACAGAAACAACTACACTTATTTCTGTAGTGGCAGTTACTGTAATCTGTATTAATTGTATATTTCTTTAGTTGACTATCCATTGCCTGTCTCCTCTGGTAGATTTCTGATAGGCAAGAGCATATCTCCCATATTCTCTATGCATCAGAAATAGAAAAGTCAAGGAAACAGATGTGGGTCTGGCTTCCATGTTAGCCTTATTTCTCCTTGTTGCTCAAAAGGAAGATGGCCCCTGTGATGTCATCCTACTTTATGATTATGCAAACTTCACTAAATTCTTAGGAGAATAAGAATCTTCATATGAAACAGAATTATGTCCATTATGCTTATCATGAAAAACTAGAGTTTGGTGCTGTTGTTGTTATGGTAGTATAAATATCTGGTTGAATGTAATGGAATCCCAATAGCTACTGATAATTGGGTTTATGTGAGAGTATAAACCTAGGCAGCATTAGAAATAACATTGTCACTTTCGCCAGGCCCCAAATAGCATGGTTTCCTGAGATAGGGAAAACCATATTTGTCAGACATGAAATTTATACTACTATGAAAGGAGCACCTGACGTTATAATGGAACTCACAAAAGCTTGTAAAGAGGATTGGAAGAAAACAAAATGTTCCAAAGTGTAGAAATAATTGATGGAATCATAATCATGCTAATTTTAATAACAATCAATCTATGAATGGCCTGCCATCTTCACTCTTTAACACATTGTAGTCTTATTTATGATCATTCTAATGTAATTGGAAGTATTTTTCAATTAAAAATGCATGTAGTACTTGGCTAAAAGAAATGCTTCTTTGGTGGCTGGCTGGTAGCTGTGCTTGCCTGTGGCTCCCCAAGCTTTTGAAAAGGACAAATTGCACACTCCATATGGATGTAGCAGTGGGACAAATCAGAGGGTCTACTCGCACAGCTGGCAAGGAGACCACCAGTGCAAGTTCTTCTTCCCCAGTCATAATTTGGGAAAGGGATTCTGACTAGCACTCAGATTTATTTTGATCAGAAAAAACATAAAGTGCATACCCAGGCATCTCTGATGAGGTCTTTAACACCCACTGGATGCTTCTGCATGAGACAGATGGCCTCAGCCTTGGCCACCTGTCCCCGTTGGTTGATGCTCATTCCAAATGACGCTGCCTGGCTCTTGGTTCTCATGTGGGTGAGCACAGGGGTAGCCTTTGTCTTATACAGCGAGAGAGCAGGAGGCTTTTGTGTTCTGGAAACCCAGCTCATTCCATATGCCTTAGCTCTACTGTGTGTCTACCTCAACAAGGCTGAGAGCACACACTGACGATTTATTCATGGGGTAAATGAGTAAGCATGCCGTGAGAATGAGTCACGCAACAGATGAGGAGATCCTGTGCCCTCACATGGAGCTTGGGCAATGCGGGAGGGGAGATTGCTGAAGCCAAAACTATTCCCCATTGTTCTGCATTTGCCAGATGGGAAACAATGGAAGAGTACAGTTGCAGTGTTTTATGGGAATAATGAAGTATCCCCTACTGATAAACATCAAATTATTGTCATTCGATACACGAAGTTCTTTTCCAACCAAGAGTACTAGTACTTGCTGTAGTTTTCCAACAAGTGCCGCCATCTTTAGCAAGCACTACCCATCACCTCCCCATGCATAAAGTCTCTTAATCTACTAAAGTTCTGCTAAGATATATCTCATCTGGGGCTGGGGCAGTGGCTCAGTGGTTACAGCGTTTGCCTGGCATGCATGAGGATGCAGGTTCAAATCTCAGCACCAAGCACACAACAAAGTGTCAGAGCAATGAAGGCCACATGAAAAACGAAATAAAATTGATTCTCTCTTTCTCTCAAGAAGAAAAGATATATACCAGTTAATGTTGCTAGAACATAGATGAGACACTCCAGAACAAATAAAGCCAAAGCCTTTAGCTCTGGGATAAAGGACTTGTTGTAAAGGCCAAACTTGGAGCCCAGATTTAAGATCTTCTGGAATCTAGAATACCAGCTCTCAGTTGCTACTGAAAGTTGTCTTGGTGGCTCCCACATAAGGGGAAGGGTAAGCCTGTCTTCTCCTCCCTATCAAATGTGGCAGTTTCAGAAACCAACTTGAGAAGAGAGTTGTGGAATGTGTGTACCATTGAACACATACTATATTTTTGAAAAGTGATTCACATGTATAGTTGAAGGGAAAAAAATGAAACCATCTGTGAAAATCACAAGTTAGCATTCTTCTTGTGTTTCCACATTGACTATACCTGCTCCCTGCCAACCATCATGCCAAAGTAAACTCTGACTTCCTGTTTTTATACCCCAAACACATGAAACTCTGGGTTCCCAAATGCCTTCTTGAATCAATTAATCAATAAATCAAGCAATATCCTCTTACTCTCCCTCTACACTCCCTCTTCCTCCTCTTTTCCTCTCTAATTAATTGTGCTCCTTCCAAGGGATTCCCTGAGGTGATCTTTCAAATGCTGTTGGGAAGAAATGTGTTTTCAGTATCTCAGTGGTTGGCACTGCTAGCTTATGGCTAGATCAGTAATTCATTTTTAGAGAATTTTCACTCCTATCTCATTCTTCTGAGCTTCTACCTCTTACCAGAGCTTGTGAAAGTGTTGTGAAAACACAATAGCCTTTCGAGATCAAGATTCATAGTGGTTTATTCAAAATAAACATATAGTTGAGGCAGTTCATGACAGGTGTGTTAGAATGCTTGGGCTGCTATAGTAAAACACTACATATTCAGGAATGTAGGAAGAGTAGAAATGCATTTCTCAGAGTTCTGGAGGCTGGGGAGTACAAGTTCAAGGTGTTGGCAGGTTTCATGTCTGCTGAGAGCTGGCTTTTTCTTCTTCTGTATCCTCCAGAGAGGACAAACACTGTATTCTCACCCAGCAAAGGAACAGCAGGTTAAAAATGAGATATAGAGTTTACTCAAGACTTTTTATAAGGGAGCTTATTCCATGCATGAGGATGAGCCCCATGGCTTACTCATGCCCCCCAGAGCCACACTTTGTAACATTATCTCCTAGGGAGAAAAGTTCTGACATACGAATATTGGAGTGCCATATACATTCAGGCTGTAGCAATAGATATAACATGCCTACAATATTGCACAATATAATTAATAATGTACCAATAGTCTGAACAGGTAAGTAAAAAGATAAACTTTACCTCCATTGCTAACTGCAGAGCACATTGGTCTTTCCAGAAATGGTTACAGGGCATGGAGAGGACTCAACAAGGCTGGATGAGAGCATCCATATGGTTTTTCTGGAAAGTGTTGCAGTATGTTACTGACTTGTACAGTCCGATGGTTATGTGTGTGAATCTAGGTGACCCCATTTCACAGCTCATATGGCCCCTGTTAGTGGAGATGCCTTGAAAAATCACTTACCAGCTTTCACCTTCAATTTCCTCATCTGTAAAATGGGAATACTAAAAGTGCATTTTTCATAAGATTGATGTAATGATTAAATAACATAGAGTATTAAAGCTGTAGGATTCTGCTTGACAGACGAATTTGGAATTCATTGATTACTTCCTAGTGTTTGCGAAGATCCACTGTACATCCTGTTGCAAAGGAGATCTTTGTAAGAACACAGTAAGCCCATGCATAGGAGAAAGGTGGCCCATTTCCTTTTCAAATACTGAAGCAATGCAGATTCATGGTTCATGAGCAAGAAGATTCTTTTATGCAGTGCCTATGACTTTTCCCATCCCCAGTGTTTTAGATTGGCGATGGAAAAGTCTGCTCTTTGGGGCACACTAAGATTAATGACTTCATGACCGAAGGAACTGTACCATATTTGCTAAGATTCATTTCCTCCCAGGCAACTGTTTGACAGTCCCAAAGGTTGCTGTTTGTTTTCTTGGAGGACCTAGATTCTCCAGGTAGTGTCTGCACAAGCAGTCCCTTTTGTTCAGCAAGGCCTTTAAAAATGGAAACATGTTTACAAAGTAAAAAGGTAGGTGGTCTCAACGTAAGTGGGGCCTGAGAGTTTCTATGGTAATCTCACTCAATATGGCAAGGGTCAGTCTCTTAGAATGAGATGATGTTCAGAGAAATCTTCTGGAATTTTCTTGATGGTCAACCTAACTATTTGTGATTTTAACAAAAAACAGCACTTTAGCCTTGCTGGAATACCTAGATGCATCAGAGCAGCTGATAACTTAAATATTAAGGAGTACAGAATTTCAAAATAAGAGGGGGGTCCTTTCAGCTTAAGAGTCCCATACTTCAATATGACACATTGAAATCCAGGGAACAGAGAAGCCAGCACAGTCCAGGCCGGTCCCAACTCATCACTTATTCATCTTCCCTACTGAAGAATCTTTTGTCAAAAAATTTACAACACATTGCCAAGCGTGCATCATTTTAGAAAGGCTAGAACATGGGGGAACTGCTGTTGATCGCTGTTTCAGCTTCTTCAGTCGGTGTTTTGATATTGGCCTTTTGTGATGTGTAATAACCTCAGAAAAAGACTTGGACTGTACTAGGGGGTACCAAGAATCAATTTGTTTCATTTCTTTATGCCAATGATTTCAAAGATGATCCATGGCATATTGGATTTATTTGCTTATGTAGAGCATAGGTACATGCATGATCGATAGATTTATACTGGATCATGGTCGCTGTATTTTATAAAACTGTACACATGCAAAAGAGTCCAGGGGCACAATTTTCTAAAAAGAAAGAAGGTGCTGAAGAAAAGGTCTATGTTCCCCTATGTGTTTATCAGGGAATAACTATTTCTTTGTGTTCACAGCGTTTTTGCTTCGTTCCAGCCTCATCTTGATTGATAAGCAATCTTGTTCACGTACTGTGTAGGCATTGAGATTGAGGGTACACAGATGTGTTAAGGTGTCTTTTTCAAAATTCTAAATGATCAAGGTACTTTGAGCTTACAACTTTGGAAAAGAAAGAAATAAGCCACTTTATCCAGCAATTGCACACTATTTATAGTAGCAACTTGTATAATGTTAAGAGCAAGGGAGATTATTTTCCGTCCTTCTTCTGTCCCTCTTTCCCCTCCCTTCTTCAGGTTTAAAAGTGCAATTTTTTTAATGTGTGAAGAAACATTATAATAAACAAACCAAGAAACAAAACTTGAAAATTGCCTACAATCTTATCATTTAGCAAGAATGACTATGAGCTTTGTGAGAGAGAAAAAAATGCTTCTAGGACTTTGTATACAATACAATACAATATAATACAGCTTTAAAAATAATACTTAGTCAATACTCTGTACCAGACACTTTGAATGAAAGGAACTGAACGTTTAATCCTCCATGAAGCTTGTGATTGTCATCCCTGATTTGTGGAGAAATTGAGGCAGAGATAGGTCAGATGACTTCACCAAGGTTATGAAGGTAGTGTGAACAGTATAACCCTGATTTATTCTGGGTCTGGTTCAAGATTGCTTCTTCCTACCATTCCTGTCTCATTGCCTCTTATCATGAGTGTTGAAAGAGGTGGCATTGTAATTCACTATTTTCTTATTTTTTCACTTGCACTAATGTGAACTGTTCTCCCGTGTTTTTGTGTTTCTCCCAAGCTGTCGTTTCTCATGACTGTCCATGTGATTCCAACAGAAAGCACATGCAGAGATGTATTTAGATGATCCCCCATTGTTGGGCATGCGGATGGTACCGCAGTGCGGAGGCTTTTTGGTTGAGGGATTTCTGTCCTCGTCATGGAAACACGACTGCTCCAACTAACTCATGTACCAACTTTGTTTGAAAAACAAAACAGATTGCATGTTGCAAGACAGAGCTGCTGGCAAAATACTCCATCGTGTCAGATTTATACAAACCCATCTCTTGTGTATTGCACCATGTCCTAGAAAACTGAAAACCATGAAAACAAGTGCTCATATTTTAAGGAACTCAATGACAGCTGATAAAATATTGCATTTTCTGTAGCAGTTTTTACATAAAGCTTCCACCTTAAAGAAATGGATTTGATGGGACTAGGTGGCAATTTTTTAACACAGCAGTGACAAAATAAACACCATCTGTTAGTATTGACTTATTCTACAGCATGCTCATGCTGGGTGATTTTATTTCACTTTTTTCAGAAATGGTTAATGACACATCTGGTAGTCAGTGAAGGTACACTCTGGGTGATTAAATGTGGTCATAAGTTTACACAAAATGCTGACAGATCATTTTTTTCCCTTTCCGTTACAACCAATGGGGCACATCTGAGTCCCGGCTGGTGACTCATTTTAAACCAGTGGAGAAGTATCAGTTTAGCAGTAGGTGAATTTTTGGAACACTGTTGTGTTATTTGAGGTCCTCTGAGAAACAGATATTAAGATAGAAATAGATATGCAAGAGATTAATTGGGGGACACAACCAATAAAATTAGAGGAGCAAGAAGGGAGAAGAGCGGTCAACCAGCAACATTAATCACAGGACACTGGTGAAGGGGCAGTAGAAAGGAGGTAGGTTGAAGGGGACACAATCTAAAAAGTCTAAGTAGGGGGACATTGGGATTCCTGGAGCCAAACTTGCCCATGGGCGCTTTTTGGTACTCCACAGAAATGGGCTGAATTAGCTTTTCCACATGCTCAGTGACTGGCTGAGAGAAGCCTGACCTCAGCACAAACCGGCTAGTGAGTCGAAAGGGGACAGCAGGTGTGACCTTCCCTCAACTCTGTCTACACAGCAAGGGACCTGAAGAATACATTGTCACTGTTCCCATAAATATGTACACAGTGACAGAGAAGATCACTGCCTTTATGCATATCTGGTCTTTATTTTTTTTCAGACTTGTAATTTTTTTAACAAGATTTTATTTTTCATTATAGTTTTACATTTGTTACAATTTCATACATGTTCACATCATATACACCCTCTGTACCCTCCTCACCCCTTCCCACTCCCCTTCTTCATCCCACCTAACCCCAAGATTGCTAGGATGCCCCAAGGTGATTGATAATCTGCATTTGATGATTTTGTTGATTGTTCTCTCACTCTTTCCTATGTTGTACTCTAACTTCCACATATGAGAGAAGACATGGGGTCCTTGGGTTTGGCTAAGTTCACTCAGCATGATTTTCTCCATCTCCATCCATTCACCAGCAAAGGCCTTAATTTCAGTTTTTTAATAGCTGAGTAGAATTCCGTGGCACATACATTCCGCAGTTTCTTGATCTAGTCATCCAATGGTTGGCATCATATCTGTGTCTCTTTAAAGAGGAAAGTGCAACCACATGCTTCATAGCGTTTGGGTCAATAAAGGACCACACGCATGATGGTGGTCCCATCAGATGGTAAGGAACCTGAAAACTTCCTGGTGCCCAATGATGTCATACAGTCCCAGCATCACCTGCTACCTACGTGTTGATGGCAGCGCTGGTGTAAAGAAGCCTGCTATCATGCAAATGCGTGACACATAGTCCAGCTTAGGACAGGGGGCATAGCAATTGTCTCTGCTTTTCAGTCCACCATACTGGACTGCTTTTCCTTGGTGGCCTGGAGATATTCCTTCTACTTATGAAACAAAAGTTCACTTAAGGCATTGAGTCATGTACACAGCAGCCTTGTCCAATGTCTAGGCTTGTACTCTAAGAGGGTCACACAATGGCGGAGTCACCAATGACATATTTCAAAGGTCCTGTTCTGTCATGAAGCGATGCTTAGCTGTAGGATTTAAATGCCTCTCCTTCCACCGAGTCTTCTTGGTGTCCAGTAGCAGCAGGTATGAACTGCAGAGAATCAGCAGAGCAAGGAAGTTAGGACCTATTTTTTTACTCAACTGTTGTTTTTACTGAACTTCTGGGCCCAACTGTTGCCACCAATTTTGCTTTCAGTGGGGAATGTTCCTTAGATTTGCAATGGGTGTGGACTTTACCTCCTATTTGAATAGGAAAATCATCTAGGAATTGAAGAAGGAACACATTTCAGCCATTCAAAATGTATTTGGAGGGACAGTAGGAAAATAAAATGAATGCTGTATTTCTTTCTTACTTTTTTCACTGAGTCGCTGAGGCTTGCTTTGAATTTGTGATCCTCCTGTCCCAGCCTCTTGAGCTACTGGGATTAGTGGTGTGCACCACCACGCTGGACTGAATGCTGTTTCTCAGGATCATTTCCACACGCCAAGTCATTGTGCTTTTACCTTCCTTAACCCTGGCATCCTTTGGAGGTAAATAGGGATGTGGTTTTATTGGTGGTGGTGGAGTTGTTTCTTTGAATTTTTAGAGGTGGAAAATGAAGTTCAGAGAAGTGCGAGCACATTCCATTGGTCCACAACTAGAAAGGACAAATCAGGAGGTTTCCAATATGGAATGAAGTAGTGAGGGAGTTTCCCAGATTTGCCAGTTACTTTTCTTATTTGACAAGGACTTGTAATATTTGCTCAGATGTCTTTCCTTATGTCCTAAAAATGGTGCTGAACAGAAATTTGCACTGTCAAATTTTGCTATTAAATTGTTGTGTGGCTTTGAGTTAGTCAGTTCAGTTCTCTAACCTCAGATTTTTCATGAGTAAAGAGATTGAATTCAACAGTGTTTACCAAACTTCAGCCCTTTTCCATATCCTAGCACCATGATGTCTTGGCAAATCTATAATACCACCAATAATTTATTTGCTGGATATCTTATTTAAAGAAATTCCTACTTTAAATTTAATGCCTCTAAAATGAAAGCATTTTATCAATATAAAGTACTAAGTACAATTTTATAGACAAAGATAATAGTAGATGGCTCTGTATCCATGGGTTCTGTACCTGAGGATTTGTCCAACCTCCAATTAAAAATATTTCAGAAAAAATCCATTTGCATTGAACATAAGCAGACTTTTTCCTTTGATATTATTACAATACAGTATAACTACTTACCAAGAATTTACATTGTATTTGGATGTAATATGTCAGTCTGAGATGATTTAAGTGATTTAAAATATATGGGAAGGCATGCGTAGGTTATATGCAAATATAATGTCATTTTATATAAGTGATGTGAGCATCTGAGGATTTTGGCATGTGTAATAGTGGAATTGATGCAGTGAAGATACACAAACACACACACACACAATCAAGAGTGAGAGAAGGGTGAGAGGGTAAGAGAGTGTTCAAGGAAGGCTTGCATCAAACTTTCTACTTAATATAACCAGAAACTTTGATGGCAAATTGGAAACAAAGTGTCTCTAGTGAGAATGTGTTGTAGAACCAATATAGTTTGACACTATGTCACCAAATATAATTTATGTGGGTGCACAGTGTCCAACACTTGGGCATACAGTGGAGAGAAATGATTTGTGAAATCCACTCTGTCTCGTGCACTTGTGATTTCCGTTCTCCCGCACATTTACGGCTGTGGACCCTTTTCCCTTCAGTCATCCGGTTGCTAAGTTTGTAAGGACTAACGTTCCTCTGAGGGTAGAAATACTGATTCTGCATCTTGGCTCACAAGTGGAGAGAGTAAAGCCTAGAACAAGCAAGAATTCCTTTCTGTTCTCCTGGAGGGCACAAGGGAAGGAAATAGGGCCAGACGAGTATGGTAAATCTGCAGGAAAGCCACACGGTATCTTCCACCAGTGGATATTTGACTCGCCTAAGATCAGATTGAATTGGATAGTAAGCAAATGAAGGTAAAGCCAAGTATGAGAGCCATCTATCCTGTTAGTCTAATCCTGTTTACTGGCCACCCTGCCTGTCGCTCTCTCCTAGCAACCACCATCAGATAAAAAAAAGTCTTTTACTACATTTTACTAAAGAGCATGTCACTTCAATCAAAAAGAACTTGCCTTGCCTCAAACTCCAGCTCTCTCAACCTCAGGGAAAAGATGCAATGACTCCTGGTGGTTAAGAGACCTAGGAATTCTCCAGGGTTCTCTCTGGCTCTTTGGGCAATATATGGCAAGAGGCAGCCTCAGCAGAGGTGGGAGGAAGTGACGTTAGAGAAAGAGAGGCTGAGGACACCCTAGCTCCATTGTCTGATCAGTTGTCCTTGAGACAGCACCTTTGCTGTGACTTTGTGATGCCATGAACATCTTTGCCTGAATACCGTGGGCCTGAAGTCTGAAAGTGAGGGGTTAAAGTCTCTGCTATATTCTTGAATACAGCTTGGGAGGAAAGGGTACCTCTCCTTGACCCTCTACCTTGCTGCATACCATCTGTCTCCCTGAATCATTGCTTGGTAGTTCTCTCCGGCCTCCGGCTCTTTTTACCCCTCTGCAATGTCCCTACCTGAAGTGGTTAAGGCATATGTCAGCTTGCTTCCTGGTGGTCTCTGCTTACTAGATTGTAAACTCCATATGATGGACCTTCTGTGTCCTGCTCGCAGCTTATTCTCAGGGTCTAGAATAGTGCTTGGTAAATTGTGTAGGTAAATAAATATTGCAAGTCAAATGAATTGGCACAAAGCAATTGCTCCATTTGCTCTGACTTAGTAAATTAGCTCCTAATTCCGGCTGTGCCTCACTATTACCTGGGGTTTTGTTGGCAAAACAGTTTCTGGATCATCACCCCTGGATAGTCTGATTCAGTTTACCTTGGGTGAAGCTTAGGAATCTGTATTTTTAATTAACATCTCAGGTGATTTGGACACAGCCAGCATGTGAACAAAATGCTCCTATGGGGACTATTACTGAAGATGGAACTTCACCGTCAGCATCTTCAAAACCACATTTCTTATGTTGCAGGCTATTAATTAAATGTATGTCCCTGGTTTTAAATTTTATATTTCTCAAAGCCTTATCTAGTGTGCATATATGTTTCTGGCAGAAACTGTGTTTATTCATACTCTGGTGCAAGAAGGTCGGGAAGCCAGCTATCAGATCAGGTGGTTCTTCCCCAAGAAAAAGACGGATTGATTAGATTAAGAGGCGAGCTGCAGAGAGGTTGCCCAAATGGCCTTTGGGCTTTCTTCTCACATGGCATCAATACACTGAAGCATTGTGGCAGATGGACGGTAGCATTGCTTACGCGCTCAGGCTGGGAATGAGGCCATTGTGAGTTCTTCTCTCAGTCCCCAAAGGGTCGCCTGGTTGGCTTGTGCAGTTCAAGTTGGCAGCATGGACTAGAAATTGAGAGCCCTAGCTTTGGAGTCAGACAGCCGTGGGTCTGCACCACAGAACGGCCACTGATTAAAGTGTGACAGGGCATTTCACATAGCCTTTGCGAGGCTCCAAAGTTTCATCTGTGACTAGGGATGATATTATCTTTCTCCTGGGCTTCCAATGAGCCATCAGTATGGTGTAGCTGGCACTTTGTATACATGGTGCTTAATAAATGCAAATACCATAACTTCTGGGAAGACTGACACACCATTTCATTGCCAGACATTGTCCTACCAACTCCCCAAAGTCTAGGAAATCTGTTTCCCTTTGCTCAAGGGAGTGACCCAGTAAAAGTATATGGTTGAGCAGGGAGAAATTAAGACTAATCAAACTAAACTATATTTTAAATAAATCTCCAAATTTCATTTGATACTTGCTATATGAATAGGATTTAAATGAATGATTTTTTTTATAGAGTTACATAAATTTCCTGAAAGTTGGACTGGATTCCAGAAAAAAGTTTGGGCTTGATTCCATTTTGGCTTGATTTAGACTACTCACAATTAATTTTATAAGGAATGGTTTCAATAGTTAAGAGGAAGACTTGTTACAGGAGGACTCTGTAACTGTTACAGAGCTGGTATTCCTTCCTCTCATTGACACCTTCGTAGAAAGAAATTTCTAGGAAAAAAAAAAAGATTAATGCAAGGATTTTTACACATGGGAAAGAGTGAAGGTAGAGGCAAGGGGTGGCTCATCAGAAAAAAAATATAGCTGAGATAATTCCATACCTAGAACAAAAGGAGCATGCAGGCAGCCCTTGATGCTAAGGTTGATGTACACCTCAAAGGCCCACACTGTAGTGTGCCACATCTCCACAGATGAAGGCTAATTAACACCAAGAATATTCCTTACCAGGTATGAGTGTTCCCCCCAAAATTTCTCTTAAGGATGGGGCTCCAAAACCCAGCACAATCAATCCTGTTAACAATAAAAAATAATTTAAATCACAAAAGCTTAACAGATCAATTGCTTGGATACACTCTTTTCAATTCCATTTATTTAAGATGTTTTAGAAAAAAGTCAAAGAAACCTTGAGTTGAGACTTTACCATTACCAGAGAAATATGAAAATGATCAGCCTCCAAAACAGACCACTCTCTAGGGTTCCCCTGGGCACTACACCTACTCCGCATAAGTCCAGCTCAGTTTTGAGTCCCAGATGAGCCCCTGAAGCATCTGATGGCTGCCAGCTCCCAGGATAGGACTGGAGGAGAGGCTTCACTGAGGCTACTCTCTAGCATCCCCTGCGAATCTTTACAAACTCTGATCCCTGTTGAATTGCCCAGGGGTGTGAGGGATTCAGACTTTTAAAAGCCCCAATTATCCAGTTCCCTTTCTACCCTCCTCCTTCCCAGCCTCTGGAAATCATTAATCTACTTTAGGTTGACTTTATTTTAGCTTCCATACATGAGATGGAACATATGATATTTACCTTTCTGTGTCTTACTTGTATCATGTTATGCAATATCTTCCAATTCCCTCCATTTTGCTACAAATGGCAAGGTATCATTCTTTTCCAGACCCTGATAAATAAGTGTACATCAGAGATATCAGCAGAAGTTGTAAACAAAGTGTTTAAGGTGATTGAATACTAACTACCCTGATTTGATCATTACATATTATATACAAGTATGGAGTTATCACATCACACTCCATAAAAAATGTACAATTAAAACAATAATAAGAAAAGCACTCCCCAGGTAAATCTCATGCACAGCCAGTGTCCCGAATCGCCACTCAAGGTAGAAAAGCATCCCTTTCCCCAGAACTGGAGGTGATTCAGCTGTATTTTCTATGCCTGCCTTTGACAAATTAGTTGCAAATTATGCTCCTGACTGCTTTTACATAACAATTAACACAGTCTTGTTTTCATGGGAGATGCCTTCATGATGAGCCTATTCACTCTGTCATTGCTTTGCTTCGCTTCCTTACTATGTTGTTTTTTAAATGAGTTTAGTGGATGAAGTCCTGTTGGAGCAGACCAAGCTTGCTAATCATTTCTTTCCTTTCTCAGACTTTAGAAAATTGGGTCCCAGCTCTAAATCTCTAGGTGTGCATGAGCAGTTCTCATTAGTTGGGGTAAGCGCATTAAGTGAAACTAACTATAGACACTCACCGAAACTGGACCATGTAATCATATTGTTCATCAGAGAGGCTTATAAGGATGACGAGCAGGGAAAAAAAAACAACCATCACAAGTTCATAAATAGCCTATTCTTTTACACTTGGGTTGGTGCAAACAGAAACAGCCACCAGACTTACTTCTGTTGACATTGCAGTTGGGTTATGGGTAAGGGACTCTTGGAAGTGCCCTGGATGTTGTCCTTACAGTATTCATCTACACTTGCTTCTGATGTTGTTCTTTTCCAAAGGGCAAAGGACTTCCCTAAAGATTTCTTGCTTTTTCATGGGATTCCCCAACTCCCATCTTTAGTCTTGTTCATTCACAGAACATAATTTTCCAAAGTATAAGAACTATATATAACATGAGTGGTGCACAAGATGATTTTAATGCACCTCAAGTAGCATTAGATACTTTTGGAATATGTATAGTTTTTATATAAAGGTTAAATATTTTGGATTTTGTGGCCTGTGAGGTCTTGGTTGTTATTATTCAGCTTGGCTGTGTTAGCACCAAAGCAGATGGAGAAAATAGCTAAATGATGGGTGTGGCTCCAAAAAAAAGACCCTTTTTTTTTTAAATAGACGCTGAAATTTGAATTTCATGTAATTTTTACATGTTGTGAAATTTTCTTCTTGGGATATTTTTCCAGCCATTTGAAGATGCAAAAACCTTATTTAACTCCTGTTCGTACAAAAACCACCCTTGGACCAGTTTGCTTATTTCTATCATAGATGATTTGGCTTAGTGTTCAAATTTTAAGGCCTCTCTGAAACTTGAGAATTTTACTTTTTAGTCAAGTGAGAGACTTTGGGGTTGTCTCTGTATTAAACAGGAATATTTAGCTAGAATTTAATTGTTGAACTCCTTAAACTTTAATTACCTTCTCCTGGTTGTTAAATGGTCTTTCCATTTGGAACCAAAATATGAGTTGATTTACAGAAAAAAGAAAATCAAAGTAGAGTAGTGATACATAGTATGCCAAAAACCTTGGAGTGGATTTTGAAATGATTGATGCCTGGGAAATTGCTGTCTGGCTGTTGTTATCTGTTTGCTCCTTCCAGTTGTCCTGAAAAATAACAGTTCACTATGTTTCATCAGAACTCAAGATATTAATTAGAATAAAAAGAGCCCAAGGAAACAGACAAATCCCCCACCCACCTACTCATATAAGAGCCAGCCAAGGTGTGAAAATCAAGTAAAATAAGGTTACAACTTGAGATAACTTGAAGTACACAGTTTCATCGCCTCGCTCCATGGTTGGCAGGTCTGCTGTAGCTGCCTACCACACCTTTCATCCCGATGCCTGAGATATTCTTTCTGTACCATCAGGAGCTGTTTCATTATCCAAAATTGTCATCCTCCCTTTCATTGTGTGAAAGTACTCAGTAATGCTAAATCAAC
Organism: Aplodontia rufa; assembly: GCA_004027875.1. NCBI lineage: Eukaryota > Metazoa > Chordata > Mammalia > Rodentia > Aplodontiidae > Aplodontia > Aplodontia rufa. The sequence goes on from PVKS010002089.1 coordinate 22,700, forward strand.
AGAAACAGAAAAACGTATCATAAAATTGTTAGGAGGTATTCTTTCAAAAGAGAGAGGACTCTGTCTTCCAAAGCTAAATTGAGCAATTGCTCTAGGATCACAGATGTTTCCATGAGTGCAAAGGCCTTGCCTGTAGTAATCACCCCTTATGCAAGTTTTTGCTTTCCAACATTTTAATTATTCATGGTCTGTTGTGCTCTAAAAATATTAAATGGAAAAATCCAGAGATAAATAAAGCATAAATTTTAAATCATATGCGATTCTGAGAAGCATGATGAAATCTTGCCATCCAACTCCATCAAGCCTGGGACAGGAATCTTCCTTTTGTCCAAAGTATCCTCTCTGTATAGGCTACACTCTTGCTAGTCTCTTTGTTGGTGTCACAATTATCAGATTGATTGTCAACTATAGCAGTATTGCAGTGCTTGTGGCCCAAGTAACCCTCATTTGTTTATTAAATGCCCCAAAGTGCAAGAGTAGAAATGCAGAAATTGGGAGGTAACAGAAGCCATGTCTGCCTCCTTTAGGTGAAAAGAGAAAACATATTGCTATAATTGTTCTGTTATTATTATGAATCTCTTACTGCATCTAGTTTGTAAATTAAACTTCATCCTGTTTGTGTGTGCATAGGAAAAATCACAATAAAAATAGAGCTAGTACTGCCTGTTGTTTGAAGCCTCTGCTCATGGCCTGGGAACGGTCTCCTGGAGTAAGGGGGACCAGTGCACTGAGTACTATTTCATCTCATGGACACTGGAGGAGCAGCCCCCTAAGTGGTCTCCCAGGTCCTCGTTTGGCATCTCTCTGGGTCCTTCCCTTACTCCTCACCTCCTCATTTTCCATTCTCACCCAGCAGCCAATAAAGTCATTTTAAAAACTAAATCGGCTGTGACTGCCCTGATGGAAAACATTAGGAAGCTCATCACTGTTCGTGGAAAAATGACTGCCAAAACTCTTTAAGGTGAACAGTCAGCTGGACCTTGCCATTCTGGGGCCTCAGCTTCTGCTGCTGCCTCCGGCCAGTGCCCTAACCTCCCTAAGTCACTTACACTTGCCTGTGCTTGCTGTATTGGGGCCCCAGGGAGGGCTGCAATTCCTCTACCTCAGGATCTGTCAACCTTGGCCCTGTTGGCCTTTGGGACACATATCATTGGTGATGGCAGACTGATATGAGCATCACAGGCTGTTGAGCCACATACCTGGTCTCTTCTCACTTAGCTGCTAATAACACCACCCCTGCTCCCAGCTGGCACAACTGAAAATGCCTCAGACTTTGCCAAGTGTCCACTGGAGGGCAAAATCACCTAATCATCCTCTGCTTGGGAACCTCTGCTCTACCTGGAACATTTATTGCTCCTTGTTGACATCTAGAGCTCAGCGTGGATTCCACTTGCACAGAGAAGCCCTCCTTTTTTTTTAAGAGAGGAGATAGAGAGGGAGAGAGAGAGAGAGAGAGAGAAAGAAAGAAAGAGAAGCAATTTTTATTTAGTTCTCCATGTGACTTTCATTCCTTGGACACTTCATTGTGTACGTGGTGCTGGGGTTTGAACTCACACACTTGTGCATGCCAAGCAAGTGCCATAACCTCTGAGCCACTGCTCCAGCTCTGAGAAGCCCTCCTTGTACAAGTGCCTCCTCTGAATTGAACTTCCCTTTCACACTCACTTCCCCTCTGCTTGTCTCCACTTGGACTCTTGCCTGATCGACACATTCACTGATATAGCATCTCTTCCCTAGACCATAAACTCCTTGAAGCCACGTCAGTATGTGCTCTGCTTTATTTCCAGAACTTGCCACAGTTCCTAGCACATTGCAGTATACAAATGCATATATTTTGAATGAAAAAAAATCAAATTTAAGTCATTTTTTGTAATCATTTGCACCTAGTTCTATATTGCTGTCTCTAGCTGCTATGCTCGGATAGCTTCACACAGAAAGGCTAATCATCCAAAACTCACAGTATCTGTTATGCTGAGGTTGAAGCAAGTGTTCTAGTGTTTGCATTTATTGTTGACAAGGAATCAAACCCATCTCTGAATGCCACAGAAGGTTTCTCACTCTCGCTTTTCTTGTTGGGTGAGTTGATCTTACATCCAGGTCTGATGGACCTTAAAAGGCTGCCGGTGCAGGAGCTGAAGCCACGTAGAAAGGCGGTCTTCTGAACATGCCCCTTTCCAGTCCTGCTGTCCTGCCTTTGTAATTGCCTCTCAGGGCAAGGCGCTGTGCTTCTTTTAGGTGATCAGGGATCTGGTGCACCTTTCCTTATTTCTCAGGTTTATTTGCAAGGTGCCCATTTCCCACGTGCCCTGCCCACCACAGGCTATGCTTTGCTATTCTTTTTCTTTCTTTTTTAAGAGAGAGGGACAGTGAGAGAGAGAGAGAATTAATTTTATTTATTTTCCCACGTGACCCTCGTTGCTCCGAGACTTCGTTGTGTACGTGGTGCTGGGATTTGAACTCAGGTATTCGCGCACACGGGGCGCTTGCCGTAACCGCTGAACCACCGCTCCAGCCCCCTGTGTGTTGCTGTTCTGAGTGACTGAAGTTCCTCCCCCACTCTGTGGTGTTAGTCTCTCCATTGGTGGCTTTGGCATTACTATTTCGTGTGCAAGCATGTTCTTCTCCCTGACTAGCTAGAAGTAATTGCCTAATTCCCGTGGTAGACTCTCCTGTCCCCTGCAGAGTGCACAGCCCCCTGACCCTCACCATGCTGTGTCCTTGACATGCTGTACTGCAGTCCTCTATTTATCAGGCTGCCCCACTGTTTGATGACACATAGTAGGAAAAACAGAAAAGTGCTTCAAGAATTATTTCTCTCTTTATTTTTTCTAGCATACTAGAAATTGAACCCAGATGCACTCTACCACCAAGCTACATCCCCAGCCCTTTTTATTTATTTATATTTTTAGAAAGCCTAATTTTTCCAGGCTGGCCTCGTACTTGCTATCATTCTGCTGGAATTACAGGGATATTCCATCACACCCAGCTGTTCCAGATGCACTTTTAAAGGAATTAATTGTATACTATTTAAGATATCAACTCTCTTAAAGTGAAAATCGTTTCATATGTCGCTAGCTAGAAAAGTTCAATGAAGATGGAACATAAGGCACCAAAATTTTTGTTGTGATTAATGAGAAGAAATACCTGTGATAATAACAGAGGATATCATAAGTACTTAAGGCAATGTTTCAAGGCAGAGATGGAAAATATGTCAAGTCCCTAAAATCAAAGCTTGAAGGGAGTGATACTAATGGCTCAACAATGGAATACTGTGTTAAGTAGGATTCTGAGATCTCCTCTAACCTTAATTTAAAGAACACAGCAACCCCACCACCACCATCTGCAGCTTCGCTTTCTGAGATTTGTTTACCCATAGTCAATCTCAGTGTGAAAACATTAAATAGAAAAATTTTAAACTAGATAATTAGTAAGTTTTGAACTTTGCACCATTCTGAATGGCACAATAAAATCTGCCATTCCACTGCATTCCACCTGGGACATGACCTGCTCATTGTCCACTGAATCCATATTGTACATGCTACCTGCCTATTAGTCACTTAGCACCTGTCTCTGTTAGGAGATCTGCTACTCAAGTATCACAGTGCTTCTATACAGAGTCAGCACTATCTACCATTTCAGACCTTCAGAGAGGGTGCTGTGACTTTTCCCAAGAAGACAAGGGAGGAACTGTCATAATTTGACTCATTTGCAAAGTGTGGCTCTGAACCTCAAACAGGGAGGGTCATAGGTTTAACGTCTGAAACAAAGGAGTATGTTAAAAATAAAAGAGAGATCCAAACAAGTCTTCTGCTTCTTTTACCTTATTTTTACGTACGAGAATTGCACAATTGAAGAGACTTCTTACACAAGCCCGCGTCTAATCACCTTACTTTACAGATGCTGCATTGAGGGTTTGCAGAATAAGTATGCTGAGCAGGTCTGCGCACTGGCAAAGATAGAACTAGAACAATGCCCTGCTGATTATCTTTCTAAGAATTCTGAACCCTGCTGAGTTCATGGGGCAACATTCTCCTGCATGGCTTGCAGCTTAAGCAGCTCTGGAATCTAACATCCCTCTGCCAGTGGCTGAGAGAAGACTAGCAGCTAGTAATAATGTAGCACTGATTCGTTTAGTATCAGCTGAACCAGGTATTGCTGAACATTTTCTTATTCAGTATCTTCACTGGCCCCCAAAATGCTATATGGTATAAATTATTATTATCTCTAATTTCAAAAAAGAGAAAAACTGTGGCCTAAAAGATTAAACTAACTTGGAGAAATCAACACAGTTAAAAATGGAGAGAAGTCGAATTTGACTCAATTGGTATGGCTCTGAATATGCTTCCGGAAATACGGTAATACATTAGGATTTAGGAAAAATCTTCACACAGCACCTGTGAGGACGTCTTGTGTTTTTCAGACCCCTTCACAGGTATGGTATATCATGGAAATGATAAAAATTTTAAAGACACTTAGTTTCTCTGAAAAGATAGAACAGGACTAAAGAACACTTTACTCAGAAAATCTGCAAAATCCCATTTCTCCCTTGATAGAAAAATCAGATGGAACACAGAATAGAGTATTTTCTTTAGAGTCTTTAAAAATTGGGAATGTGAAGATAGAGACCACATAAGATATACACTAAGATAAAAATAATAAAGAGCTAGGATTCTGAGGGGACTTATTACATGCTAGGGGCTAAGTCAAATATTTCAGAAAAGCGGCTGAATCCCCAACCCTAAGACAGGGCTGTGTGCTCAGGTTATGTCCACAGGGCACAATTTACATGAATTAAAATAAGGGTGATGGCTGTGGGTGCAGGAAAGTGCAGTGTCCCTAAGTTCGATGTTGGTAGTAATATTCCAGTTGGTGACATTAAGATTTGGTGATTAGTGAAACTAATGTAGCTAGGAGAGCCTTGAACTAGGAACTGATCCAGAAGGTACTGAAAAACCCTTGGTCCTCACTGTTTTGGGTACACTCATGTCCTGTGTTATAGTCAACTTTGTGTCACTATGACCAACATACTTGACGAGAATAACCTAGAGGAGGGAAAGCTTATTTGGGGCCCAGAGGTTCAGTCCATGGTAGACTGACTCTTGTTCTGGGCCTTAGGTGTGGCAGAGCATCATGGACAAAAGTTCCAGCCCGAGTGGGAGGGCGTGGGGTAGGAGCTGCTCAGCTCATGGCAGCATCAGAACGTAGAGAGCAGCCTTTCCAGGGCAGCCGCCTGCCTCCTGCATCCATGTTCCACCTGCCTGAATCAGTCCATTCCAAATAGGAAGGACTGATTAAGTTCCAGCTCTCATAATCCAATCATTCCACTTCTGAATATTTCTGCATTAATATAGGAGCTTTTGGGGGACATCTCATGTCCAAACCATAAACCCTAGAAGCATCCTCTCTCGGGGCAAAAAAAAAAAAAAAAAATCAGTCTGATCAAGTTGCACAGCCAAGCTTGCATGCTTACATGCGACGAGTCTTTACAGGATGCTCAAAGCCAGCCCTTAATGATTTAGTTCTTTTAGTTGTTGATTATGGATATCACAATTCAGTCCATCGAGAGGGCATGTGTTTTAAAAGCAACATAAATAAATTCCATTTGAATGTGCATTAATCTATATTTAGTAGCATTATCCTTTGTCTTGGTCTAGCATGCCCTAGAAAAATAAAATCACTGTTCAGAAAGAATACCTGGTTTGGCCCAAGTACACACACAGTTGTCTTTACTTTAAAGAAACAACAACAAACATTTAGCAAGTTTTGGGGAAACTAATTAATTTCAGTTTCAAAAGAACAGCAAGAATTACTCAGGTAAAAATATTTATGTTAATATGATACAACATTTTGTCAGTGTGACCAGGAGTGCTTTCTAAACAACAGCTGCTAGATACGTGCACGAGAAATGTGTCAGATCTATGCAACTTGTAATTTTTGTTTTCTAGTTATGGTGTTTGTTTTCTCCTCATCGTTATGTCCTACACCTCACTCCACCACACTGTTACACCGTGTGTGGCTTTGGCATGAACGGCAAAGTCATCTTCAGGTGAGGCACCCTTTTTACTGTGCTAAACCTGTGTGAAGGTACCACATAATGAAGATAGGACCACATAATGTGGGCATTCCTGACATTTTTTGAATATTTGCATGAAATTAGCATGGGGGAGAAATTGCTCATTCTCATGCTAACATCTTCTAATGTTCTGAGAAGAAGGAAAAACAGCCTAGATTCCTGACGTATGAATGCACAGGATCCTTCCTTCGCTCCTCTGAACCATGTGGGTTTCCTTAGGCATGACAGTGAAGTTCAGATTCTGTCTCCAACTTTGGAGAACAGGAGTGATAATAGGATCTCTTAGAGTGACCTGAAGGTTCACTAAGCTGCATCAAGTGTTTGGCAGAGTTCTTGATTCTTAGTGGGACTCTAAATCACTACTGTAATTGCTGTGTTTCATTCTTTCTGCACTGGGTATGCTGTTCTTGTAAGGATAGTTGGTAAATGTTCAAGTGACCTGTTTTCACCACTGATGATGTGTATGCTACAACCAACTTGAACTGTGAGAAAGTAAGTATGTTTCTTTAAATATCACTTTCTATCAGCCCTTCAGGAGAATGTTTGTTTTGGCAAATAGCTGTATATCCTGTTTTAATGACCCCATTAGGCGTATTCTATTCAAGGAATTTTCACACCATTTTGAAGATTGCGACAGTCACAGAAAACTAAGGTTTGCTCTCTGTAGAGTTTGGGGAAAATACTAATACATTTTATGCAGAAAAGGAGTCACCCTGAAATAACAAAGAGATATTTAACTCACACGTAAACCATAAACGGTTGGCATGCTGATTTGACTTATAAGGGAGGCTTCTTTCCTCTGCCCACCCATTCCTTCAGTTATGTAAATGAAGTAACTAACATCTGAACTTCCATACATGGGACACATCTCAGACTCAAGGTGATGAAGGACGGGACAGCTTGGGATTTAATGGCACATTACTCTTCTGGAAATTTCTGCTTCCCCCTTCTTCCCTATCATCTCTTCACTATCTAAGTCTATCTCTGCCTTGCCAAGGTATTTGTTAGTGCACTGATATTTCGTTTTGCTTCTTCTCTTTATGCAGCTTTTTCATTCATTGAATTTGATTTTGTTTTAATAAAGAAAGGGCTAATTTTTCTACAGGGTGATCCTTTAAATCATGATTTTTTTAAGAACTTCTGCTTTTACTTTTTCAAAAGGCTTTGCATGCAACAGGTATAGTGATGCATGCCTGTAATTCCAGTGACTTGGGAGGCTGAGGCAGGAGGATAGTAAGTTTGAGCCCAGCCTCAGCAACGTACTGAGACCCTGTCTCAAAATAAAAAAGGGTTGGGGATGTGGCTCAGTGGAAAGTTCCCCAGGGTTTAATAACTACTATCCACCCCCCCCAAAAAAATCTTTACATGTTTCCTGTTTTCTTTCTTTCCTCCCCTGGCTCTGTTTCTGTCTTGTTCTTGATTTATCTCTTTCGGGAAAGCAGACACACAGAAATACACAGAACTTTAACCTTTCCACCTCAAGGTGTCTTTCGGTACACCACCTGGCTACAGAGTGTCCACAATCTTCCAAAGCCACATGTGCTATATGCTGAATGATACATCAGTAACAGAAAACAGCACTTAAAAGGCCTCCTTAAACCCTGATTTAAGCAAGGAGTGAAGCCATGTGATTGCTACTTATTCAACACTCAGATAACTTTGTATCTTTCAGAAAAAGACAGCTCTATGGTTTGGGGTTTATTTTCAGAAATGAAACCCAATAAGTAACCTATGGAATTGGTTCTAGTCCTCAAGAAGTTGCCTGTCTAATAGATGTGTTATTAAGGGACGAAAAAACAACACATCTTCCAGTGTGGGACAGCCAAGTTTTCTCCTTGGTTAATGAGAGAAAATGAGAAGAGGCAAGGATTTGTTCCTGCACACCAGAAGTCTGTGTTTCAGTTTTCGTCCTGGTGGTTGTTTGTGTCCTCTCTCCAGCCCTTTTCTGAGTCTGAAGAAGAGGGGGGAAGGAAGAGAGAGGAAGAAGGAAGGAATGAACCAAGTAAGAGTGTTCTGGTTTAGATATGAGCTGTGCTCCAAATGCTCATGGGTGAGACCCTGCAAGGTTTCGAGGTGGATGATTGGGTTATGAGAGTCTTAACCTAATCAGCGCATTAATCCCCGTGACGATTAGCTGGATGGTAACTGCAGACAGGTAGGGTGTGCCTGGAGGAGTGGGTGGTTGGGACAGTGCCTTTGGGGTATATGTTTTGTCCATGATAAGAGAGTCTCTCTGCTTCCTGGTGTGGCGTTCTGAGCTGCTATCCTCAGCCACACTCTTTCCCTATGATGCTCTTCCACTCCAGCCCCGAGGAATGGAGCCAGCTATCTCTGAACTGAAACCATGAGCCCACAAGTAAACTTTTCTTCCTCTGATTCATCTGGTCTTTTGGTCACAGCAGCAAAATAGCTAACTAAAACAAAGAGTAAGAGAAAGAACTCCTCAAAGCTACAGAATTATCCAGCTGCTGCTGAACCGGGCCTGTCTGCTGGATGGTGTGTTTGAAACTGGCCACAGGCAAGCCTGGCTTGGCCTCCCTTCCTTGAAACTTTAGTCCCTCAGTTGAACATCTCGCTGTCCTGGGGCCAGCTGGAGGGAGGACGCACCTTCTCCACTGGCTTCATAGAAGGATTGTTTCTGCCGTCCGTCTGTCTGGACAAATGATTTTTATTTGTTGCTACAGATGATTTCTCTGGATGGAATCTCAGACTATACTATGATCTTCACATGAACAATTTCATTTTTTGCGTAGAGCCATCCGATGTGGGGGAAATGTAACTCCTCATAAGATAACACCCCTCACCCACCACTAATTAAGAAGATAAAACATCCAGGTGGCAGAGTTAGATGCCTGTATTATGTGGTCCGTGACTGAGTGAGAAGCAGCAGAAGGAGGAAGAGGGCAGCACAGGTCAGAAAACTCAAGGACACAGAAGGCTTTGGAGTGGAGCCCATGGAGACCCCTGAATGCAGTGCAGTAACCTTGCATGGATGCTGACTGGTTTTGCCTCTTGTGTCTGTGTCGTTGAAGTTGAAAGAATTGATGCTTTTGATTTGAGTACTTTAAATTTTTTGTGCATTACCTCCAGGTTTTGATTCTTTCCGTTGAAAGAAATCTGCTGTCTTCTAGGCTTTTCTCTAGCCTGCCGGAGATGGGCACCTTGGGTGTAGGAAGACGGCATGTGTTAGGAGTCAGGGGTGTAAGGAAGGGAGGTGGAGACGGGGAGCATTGATTATTCTGAGCCAGCTCTGGGCTTGTGTTATTGACAGTGGAGTTTGAATGGTTTGAAGTTGGTAAGTCAAGAAACTATGTGTTGCTTTGAGTTTGCAGAAACTCCTGAGGAAGAGAAACCCCTGGCTGTGCTCCCACTACCCTGGGCTTTTTTTGCATTGGAATGAGAAGAGCAAAAGAAACTCCAATTCAGTTTTTTTGCCCCACAGTGGCAAATATTGAGAGGGAAAACCTTAACCCCATACTAACCTCTTAGCAACTATGGTCATCATGCTGCTCTTGCATAGGAGTGTAACACTGCTCAGCCCAAACTAGGAGCTCGTTTAATATGAATATAAAACTAGCTAATGAACGAATGATATTTGAATGAAACAAAATAATTATTAAGACCTTGACTTCTTGCAACTGTAACTCTCAAAAAGTCTAGAGTAGTGGGTATAAATCTGAGTGCACCCGTTTTGTTTCTTTGGATATTCTGGGTAGAACTTCAACGTACATTCCTTACTTACAATGACCTTTGGGTCTATTATCGGCATCCTCCATATCATTTGTCAACCTCCTTGCCACTCATTTCCGAACAAGCTAAAAGGCGATGAACGGGAAACCTTGGTTGTGGTGCGGAGGGGATGTGTGGATGATCCTAACCCTCAGTTGCAGTTAATCCAGCCTCCTCATGGGCAGATCTCCAAATGCTTCCTCTGCTTTATACTTACTAAGAACTTAGACTTAAAGTACACAAAGGTGTTATTAAAAACAGCACCTTGTTTTGTAACTGAAACTTTGTTCCTTCGGCCAGTGTTTCCCCATTCCTCGCTCTCTTTAGATTCCACTCTTTCTGAGTTTGATTGTCTTAGATATAGCACATCAACAACATTGCATAATATTTTTCCGTTTCTGGCATAGTGTCCTGCAGAATCATCTATGTTGTCCACATGTCAGGATTCCCTTCTTCTTTATGCCTGAATAACATTTCATTATGTATACAGATCACAATTTTTTAGTATCCATCTGTGGTGGACACTTGGATTGCAATCATGTTTTGGTTATTGTCAATAATGCCGCAATGAACACATCTTTAAAAAATCCTGACTTCAATTTCTTTGGATATATTCCCAGAGGTGGGATTACTGATCATATGCTCGTTCTAATTCTGTTGTTTTTTTTTTCTTGAGGAAGCTCTCCACTCTCTTCCTTAATGGCTGTGCCAGTTTCCATTGCCTCCAGAAGTGCAAAAAGGCTTTCTTTCCTCTACATCCTCTGCACAACTTGCACATATTCATACAGTGTATGTGTTGAGAAAAGACATTCTACGGGGCATGAGCAGATGTTTCATTGTGGTTTTCACTTACATTTCCTTGATGATTAGTGTTTTTGAACACCTTTCTGTATGGATATTTTGGATTTGAATAGCTTTCTTTGCAGTCTGTTTTTTTGTTTTTTTTTAAAGAGAGAAGGACATTGAGAGAGAGAGAAAGAGAGACAGAGACAGAGAGAATCGATTTTTATTGAGTTTTTTACCTGGCTTTCGTTGCTCTGACACTTAGTTGTGTACGTGGGTGCTGGGGTTTGAACCCGGGTCCTCGCACATGCCGGCAAGCGCCATAACTGCTGAGCCACCACTCCACCCTCTTTGCTCATCTTTTAAACAGATTGTTAATGGTTTTGTTGTTGTTGTTGCTCTTCAGTTGTAGATGCTCCTTATGTGTTTTAGCGATCAACCTTTTATCAGTAAGTGCTCTATAGATATTTTCTCCCACCCGTAGGTTGCCTTATCATTTTGTGGGTTGCCGTCTTTGTCCCATGTTAGCTTTTTAGTTGAACGTAATCTGGCTCATCTATTTTTGGCTTCTGTTGCCTATACTTTTGGCATAGCCAAGAAATCACGGCCAATGTGTTTGTGGTATGAACTACAGCGATGGTTTCATGGGTGTATACATATCTCAGTTCTTTGTACGTCAGCCATGCCTCAGGAAAGTGATTTTAAATGTATCAGCCATAGCAGCATGAATGTTAACACACACCCACCCTCTGGAAATCCTGGAACCCAACACTGAACGCAGCCTCGGGCCTTGTGCAGTGTGACCATTGTGTTCAGTGAGGCTCTGCAGTCACACTGAAGACGCGAATGAAGTTCCAAGAGCTTCAGCCTCTTCTGTGGACTCTTACCGGCCACAGCATGATGAAGGATCTTTAAGTGGCTGTGATTAGTGGCAACTCCCCACCATCAAGGTAAATAGTGTCCAGAGACAATTCATACATCAGACTATCAGCTACCATTTACCAGAGTGGAAAGAAATGGGAGGGTGCTCAGAGTTTGCAGGCCTAGTCCTTTGCTCAGCATGCGACAAGGATGTCCTTGCTCTCTTGACATATTTCAAGGCCCTGATGCTGAGACATATCCTGGAGTTGGGTAGACAAGTTTAGCTCCTATCGATTGGTAATGACTGCTTAAGATGTTGATTTGAGAAAAATATGATGTTATGGCAGGTGGGCTCAGTAAAAAGTGTTATCACAACTAAAGAGTTCTTCCTGTGTATGAAAGAAAGTGGTGGAGAAAGAGAGTCAACATTATATGTGGATTATATATGTATATATCGTGTTATCAAAACAATACATGCCCTTTTACTTTTGAGTCATGCAAGGGTGAAATAGCACAATACAGATGGCAGATGCTGTCTGTCCATCTGTTTACAAAATCGTCCTCCCTCTTCTCCTGGGAAGACACTGCTTATAGTTTCAGCCTCTCATGACTGTGGGTGAGGCCACAGCCCTCCATCCTAGTGCCCAGGATGGATGAATAGAAATGACTTCATCACTTCCAAATATGGAAAATGAACCTTTCCACATGAGATTTCCCCACTGCATCTCTCCATGCACCAGAGGCAGAAATGAAGAGATCTTGGGCTGAGGGCATAGGAGAGGGGACAGACAGGGAAGCTAAGTCCCTGATCCGAGGCCTTCTTCTAGCCCAGCCCCCTTTTGCCCACTAGCATGCCTTATCCTCGAATGGACAAGAAATGCCCTTTTACTGCCTATTGCCACATCAGTTGGCCTCCATTCATTAAAACTGTACATGTCAAAGTCTTTTTTAAACATAAATCACAGTAGAAGTACAGATTGAATAACAAGAAAGTAAAACCATGATCTCTCGTTCTATTCTAACTCATTATTTTTTTAAGAGAGAGGGAGAGAGAGAGAGAGAATCAATTTTATTTAGTTTTCATGTGGCTTTTGTTGCTCCAACACTTAGTTGTGTACGTGGTGCTGGGGTTTGAACCTGCGAAGTCCGGTATGCAAGGCAAGCTCCGTAACCACTGAGCTGCTGCTCCAGCCCCTAACCCAGCATTTTTGAGGCTATCAAGAAGTTTCCCCAAAGCATTCTTTGTCTTTCATTAAATGTGTGAGTCTTGTACTTTCCTTCCGTCTTGGTGAACCAGGCTTATGCCTCAACCTGGTGCAGCCCTACATGGTGTCTGCCCCTGACTCCAAAGGTGGCCCCCACACTGTGCCAGAATTCTGGAGGAAGTCTCCAGAGTGAGCAGGAAGGGTTTGTTTCTCCGTCACCTCCCCCAGCCATCCTCCTGCATCCTCCACTGAGTCAGTTCCCTGCTCTGTAGTCCTGTCTCTCCTGACTTGAGTTCACCATGTGGTCTTCTCTTATCCCCAGGTTATTTGATTTTCTACTATAATTTTCTCCCCAGCACTTTCCTATTCAGTTTTTATAGAATTTATTTTTCCTTTCCTAAGTGTAATTTTTCGTATCTATCTTATTTGAATTTCATTTCGTGTAATCCCTTCAGTGCATCCAGGCCATTTTGGATGCTCAACGTGTTGTCTCTTCCCTGACAGCTGGGTATTTATTACAGAGTATAAATATATACTTAACTCCAATGTCCACAACACTTAGAACAGTAAAACTCGGGTAAAAGCCAGGAGAAGAGATGGTCGCTGTCCACGAGGCTAATCTAATTGGTGCTTGTTCCTGCAACAGGACGGCCATGCTGAGGACATGCAGTCTGTCTCTGCCTCAGGACAGCTTTGTCTGTGCACATTTTCCTCCATCTCCGCTCTTGGCAAAGCCTCTCTTCTTGATCCCTAGTCCAGGCAGAAGAACCTGGCTTTTACCAACCGAAGCTTCCCATCCCCTGCATCTAAGAAGTCAGCTCTACTTTAGGAGTAGTTCAGTCTGAGAGAAGCCAGAGGAAGGATGAAAGAAAAAGTCCCAGAGGCAGAGATTGACTCCTTTAGGTGCAACTTGGTCAAGGGTCTGCATCTCAGCTAATACACTCTCCAAAAGAGCAATGTGACAGGGACACACGAGGATGATGAGGTCCCAGACTTGTGGCTCAGTTATGGGGAATTATTCAAAATCAGTTGTATCCCCCCAAAGGTTGGCTGAGAGTAGGTGGAGGGGTCTGGAGTGGTGGCTTGGTGGTTACAGTCTTGCCAGGCATGCGCAGGTACGCAAGTTCAAACCCCAGCACCACGCGGACAACGAAGTGTCAGAGCAATGAAGGCCACATGACAAACTAAATAAAATTAATTATCTCTCTCTCTCTCACTCACTGTCTCTCTCCCCTTAAAAAAAAAAGTGAATGGCAGAGGAACATAAAAATGAGGGTAAATAAGAAGAGAGAAGTGAGAGAGAATGATAACAGTTTAACATCTGTTGAACCTGAAATTCCCTCTATGACAGCAACCGTCTCATTCGCATGTTCTCTTGAGTTCTGTTCAACTGCATGCCTGTGCCCCAGCATACACACCTGCCTGCATACTCACAGATACACACACGCACACACGCACACATGTTCAGAGACCACATAGTGTTTTCATGCGCTATCCCAGGTACTGAAATAGACCTTTCTCTCAATCTAATGGGAAGGAGAGACATTAGATTGTCTCAGACATTAGATGTCTGGTTGCCTGGGGTGTACTTAGGTAGCCTAGGAAAGGAGAATGATAGGAAGTCCTCCCGGAAGAGCAGATATACAAGCTGGCTGTGCAAGGCAGAATAGGAAGTAGCCAGGTGAAGGACAGGTGAGCAGGCCACCCCAGGAGGAAGGGGTAACACGGATGAGAGTGTGACTGTGAGAAATAGCGAGGCGTCTTCTGGGAAGGGTCACCTCAGACCTGCTAGAACGTAAACTTGGAGGTAAGGAAAGCAGGAGGGAAGGAGAGAGGACTGATTGTGAAGTGCTCTGTAAACCAGGTAAATAAATCCAGGCATTAAACCAAGGGCATTGGGAAGCCATCTACAGATTTCCAGCAAGGGAATGCTGTGGTCATGCTTTTTATGTAGCTCTCTCTTGTGGAAGTGTGGAGAGTGGCTTTAAGATGAAGACACACTGGGAGACAGGTACATACTGGAGTAGGCTCTGCAGTGCTATGGTGAAGGATGATGGAGATCTAAACAGAAGTGGAAGTAAAAATAATCTAGCTACCAGTTATTCATGAATTCAGCAGTAAGGCAGGCTGTGCTGGGGACTTCCCATGGACCATCCTATCCAGTTCCCAGAGAAGGTCTATGATGTCAGCCCATGAGGGAAACTGAGGCACAGAGATGAATTACCCAGCTGGAGGTCTTGATGGCACCATTTAGATCTAAGCCTGACAACACAGTTAGTAAATATCCACCAGCCTGGTGGTCACATCTGTGAAGAGGAGGAAATATAGGTTAGAAATATTTAGCAGGTAAAAATAGCCAGGTAAGGGATCAGCAGCTTCAGGGGCTAAAGAAGGAGAAAGGACCCAGGATGAGTATCACATGAAGAGCCCAGAAGTCTGGGTCAGAGAATGCAGAAGGACTAGGTCTTAGGCCTATTTCAAAATGATCTTTGACATTCCTTCCAGTTGAAGGACATCGTCAGCAAAGCCAGCCACCTGGCAGCATCATCCCTAGTCTAGGTTTTGGCCCTTCCACGTGGAGTGGCTGGTCTCTACATCGCTTTTGGCCTGGGTGTTCAGCCTGTTATTTCCAGATGTCTGCCTTTCATTTATTCCCGTCTCTTTGACCCTTGACCTTTCACCATGCCCATACTGCCAATGACATTTTTGCATCAAACCAGCTCTTCCCTCTGTGCCAACTGTTGGGCAGCCGTTCAAAGCTATCTGTAAAATTAAGATCGGCACCCATGCATGCAGTCAGCCTTGCCTTTGCTAACTTCCCTGAGCAGCCTTTCACTCTTGTGTTACACTTAGACCCTACCTGGCCACCTGCTTTCTGCAGGTAACTCCAAATGTCCAGGTCATGCAAGTTGAGGTCTCTCGACCTGGCTGCTCCCTCTCCTTATTCCTCTCTATCCCTACCCAGTCTCTCTCTTCACTCTTTTTCTTTGTTTCTTTTCTTTTTTGGGCACAAACTGAGTCTTGATCTATCAGCGGCATTCAGATGATTTTTTAATACATTGTTTAAAATTTTTTCATGGGGCAAATTCAGTTAAAGCTTTTCTTTATCCTTATCATAGCCAAAAATGTAGCGTTGTCTTTGCTAGCAGTGTGTACATCATCCTCAAATAAACTGAGAAGGGCTAAACTTTCCTCATCCTTACCTTGGGACAGGATGAGGTAGGTTAAACTCCTATCAACTAGATCTTAATTAACCCGCAAATGATGCTGTGCCTACATTTCTAAGCCTTAGCCAGTGCATTATTGGATTAAAATATAAGTTTAACAAGTAAAGAAACGCAAGTCATTAGTATCTCAGAAATCTGGGTATTTTACTATCTATTACATGAACAAGTTATGAGATATCATCAATTCTGAGTTTTTTTTAATAAGAGGATATTGGAGAAATTCACAAATGCCAGTTTAATCCCATTTGCAGAAACATCAATGAAAAGGTGATGACTTCAAGTTGGAATTTATATTAAAACAGCCTAGTAAATTTTCCTAATGGAATTGTGTTTCCCTTTATCTATTTTGTAGCTGTGTATCATGGTTGTTTTGGAAAATTTCTATTCATGCCACAACCTCTTCTGGTGAAAGTTCTTTATTTTTGCTGTCTGTAGGGAAGATGTTTCCGAGAACCCTGGCACCCACTTCTCTGAGTTGAGGAAGTGCTTTCGTGATGTTTGCTTAGGGGCTTTATTCAGAAATTGAAGATGAGCTTTGGTGGAGGTGGAGACTCCAGAAGGAAACCAAAGCCCATCACTAAAGAGGCTCTTCTGAACATGAATGAAGCACAGAGCTAGGTGCAAGCACATTAGATTACATTTTTTGAGTGTTCCACCCCAGGAGGAGTTTAGTGAGGAAAACAATTTATGTGCTCTAAAATGACAGAGTATTTCTTTCAGCAAACACCCATGTGTGTTAGCATGAGCATGTTGCCCTTATTAAATCCTAAGATCATTCTAGGTCTGCATTGTAGTTTTGCTTGCTGGAGGCATCTGGTTCTATGCATGAAGCCTAAGAGAGTTTGCATAAAGGCATTTACCTGCCAGATTGGTGCACAGTGTGGGCTTGTGCATGTGTGTATGTGTGTTTATGTGGGCGCACACACGTGTGTGTTTCCATGGCATTTTAGAAAGAATGCAGCAGTGTTTGTATTTTTCAGCAAGTGTGCCAGCTCCCAATCTATGATTATTAGAGTGTGCTAAATTCCCTGAGCCCCTGCCATGGTTACTACTCCCTGTGGAGATTCTATTTTTCCTCTATTCTAAAATATAACACTGGTGCAGGGTGCCAAATCAACAGCCCAGAAGTCAGGAAACTGCTTTTGTAACTCCTGTCCTGTAGTACTCCCCCGGGGTTCTGTGCCAAAGCTGGCTGATAGCCCTTAGTTTCAGCTTCCTATTTAATCTGGCTTGTACTGTCTTCCTGTGAATCATTTTACTAGTTTGGGATGGGTACGTACTGATCTTGTACAGCACGCAAAAGTGCACGCATACAGTGCACACCTACACATGTGCACATGCAGACACATGCATGCATGCCCATGTGCACACACACACACAACTGTGCACGCACACACAGTTATGCACATGCACTTGGCTGCATGCATGTGCATGTTTAAGGATGAATGCATGCACAAACACATGTTTGCATGACTGCATGGACACACATATGTGTATACCTACATGCATGCCCACATGGGCACGATGCCCCTTTTCTCTTTCCTTTCTCCCAGACTTTTCCGTTTGCTCCCATGTTCATTTGTTCCATTTTCCCAATATAGGCTCCTTGAAGTTATATAGTTCATCACTGTTATGAAAATTACCTCTCCACTGACAAGGACTGGATTTATCTTTCCACAAGATCAATGAACAGTCCTGTGCACAATATATGGACGTTTTCATAAGCTGCCGAGTACAGGAGACATCAAATCACTGGGGCTTAACCCTAAAGCAGGCAGGGTCAACTTGGCCTTGCCTCTTGACTCGGGCTGTAATAAGTGAGGGACATGGGACTGCTGCCGCACAAAGCCGGAGTCTCTCTGACCAGGAGTACAATCGCATGTAGGGATTTCTCTGTGTTTTCTAACACTTTTCCTCTCTCCCTTCCTTGGGGAGGAATCTTGATTCTTGTGTTCTGACATTTCACCAGCGCTGCAGTTGTCTTTGCAGTAGATCGAGGGAAGGGACAAGAAGTGGCTGGCAAGCCTGGAGGAGGGCCTCTGTCTCCCACCATGGGTCTCAGCCCTGCTCTGTTCTTCTGTTTTGCTTGGAACATTGAGAAAGGACATTGATGGGTCTGCTCTGCATCTACAAGAAAGGCTGGAGGCAGGAGCAGAAGGAAAAATTACCCAGTCCCAAATGAATTAGCATGTTCACTGAATCCTGCCTTGTTTTGGGGGCACTCTCAGTCTCTGAGATCTCAGTCTCAGTCTCTAAGATCAGGATTCTCTGACCCATCAGTACAGACCAACAAGCCACTCTCGTGGAAGTCCCTGAGCAGCAGACAAGCACAGCCAGTGACGGGCCACATAAATGATGATGGTCCCCTAATATTATTATTTTGCTTTTTTGTTTATTTTGATTCTGGAAATTGGACTCACAGCCTTGCATACCCCTGCACCTCCTTTACTTCTGTTTTAGGTTTGTTTTGTGGTCCCATATGACCACCATCTAGGTTAATGTGAGCACACCTAACACATGCACGATGATGAAATCTCCCAGTGACACACTTCATGGTGGGCATCCTTATCTTTAAGAGACACAGGACTGTGGTAGGAACTGGCTTTCCCCAACTAACTCAGACAAAGGGCAAAAGCTTAGGAGAATTTTTTTTTAAGAGAGAGAGTCAGTGAGAGATAAAGAAAGACAGAATCAATTTTATTTAGTTTTTCATGTGGCCTTTGTTGCTCCAAGACTTTGTTGTGTATGTGGTGCTGGGATTTAAACCCATGTCCTGGGCACATGCCAGGCAAGTGCCGTAACCACTGAGCCACCACTCCAGCCCTTATGAGGATTTTTTAAGAGGACTTCTAGCTGCTCAAATCCTATGAAACTCTTGGGATACTTTCTCTTGCTTTCCATGCCAACCTAGACTCTGCCCCCAAAACTCATGCCACTGGGGCTGTCTCCTTAACCCCACCCTGTTGCATTTGTCCAGTGATTGACAGGGCCCAGAAACACATCACAGGTGAGAAATGGCTTCCAAATATTAGCTCAAAAGGGCCTGCTATACTGAGGCATGTAATCTAGTTTAAAACTTTCTACCCGTTCCTCATTTTCTCTATACAGAAGTGTCTGTCTTTGCTGTTCAGGGGGCTTAGAGTTATATGCTTCATAGATTTTTAGTATGAAGCTCTGAGGACACCAAGAAGAGCAACACACACTCCCTGCCCCCAAAGATGTCACAGTCTTAGAAGAGATGGGGGAAATGAATCTCTCAGCACATTCTGACTTCAGAATAGACCTAACAAATGATCAGGAAGGCCAGAGAATGGTACCAGGAGGGAACCTGGCTTGGCACCATGGGCTGAAGAAGATACGCTGTAGACTTTGTTGTGGTAGAATGAGCAAAATGAGTGAAACTGGGAGAAGAAAATATTATAAAACATAGTGAGGGGCCGGAGAGTTTGCTCAGTGGTTAGAATGCTTGCCTACCATGTGAGGACCTGGGTTTGATCCCCGGCACCACATGTACAACCAAGTGATGGAAAAATCAAAAACTAGATGAAACAATAAAATTAATATTCTCCTTCAAAAAAATATACACAAAATGGAAAACATAGGGATTACCTATTTCTTTAGGGATTTTTTTCTAGAAGTCTGCAGCTGTGATACTACTTGTAGGGGCCCAAAGAGTGGAGCAGCTGGAGAGGCTGTGACACCCATTTCATCCTCCAATGAAGGGCATCCAGCAATAGAACGGAATTGATATACCATTTTCCGTTGTTTGGACCCATAGGACGTCTTGACTTTATAGTTGTGAACACAGACATTTTCAACACAGTTCCACCAAGGCTGATGAATTTTTATTGAGAAAGTATTTCCTGGGGACAATAAGATGGAGCCAATTTAATTTCTCAATCAGTTTCACATGGTTTTCTGTGTACAATCCTTGTATCCAGAGTAAACAAAGTGGTTGGGTTTTCTTTGGAGTCAAAACAACAGAGGAGAAACTTCACACAATTCGGGGACTTGGTTATATTAAAATGCTTCCGTTCTTGGGGAATATTTAAAGCTTGAATTCCCTCTGTTTTGTTTTTAAGCAACCAAGACTCTTTGGAATAAGGAAAATTAAACTCCGTTCAGTAATTAGACACATTTTACTTATTTCCAAAGCTCTGGGAGATACAGGGCTTGGAGTGAAAGTAACATCTATCCTTCCAGCTATTGCACACACTCACACCAGGCTGACTGTGTGCCAGGGGCCTGAGACCCTGCAAGGCGGATCAGGAACATAGCTCTGTTCATCTGTGACTGCCCAGGAGGGCAGGGAGGTGGCAAGGCCCTTTGTAGCAGAGACAGTGGCTGCTGTCACAAAGACTGAGCATATGTCACTCGAGGACTGACGGCAGGAAAGCAGTCTCTGGAAGACCCCAAGGTGTCTCTTTAGAGTGCGTGCCTGTTCCAGCAATCTGCTTCTCCGTTGACTCTTATCTCCTCCACTCCCACTCGGTCCTCCTTGTCTGTGAAACATACATCGCCCTTCCCCTTTCATCTGAGAGTTTATACCAAGATTCAAGTTTTCATCAGCAGTGGGTTAATGTCACTGGGAATTAAAAGTGGTTTCACTCATTGGCTTTTATTGTGAATATTTACATAATTTCCAGATTGTGGCCTTTGGGGAGGGAGACCCTTGGAATGCAGAATGAGCCAAGGCCAAGAAGTCTACAAAATGGCTTCTTTCTTTTTAAAAGTCCATTGCATTTTATTTATGTTTTTAATAAATAAAATCTCTTGAACGGCTGCCAGTGGAACTGCTGAAAATAAAATATAGAGTTTTACTATATACAAGTCTCAGGATTCTAAGTGGATGCTAAGCAGCGATGCTTGGAAGCTGTGTAAATTCTACTTTCTGAGGTGAGCTATGACCATGTCTATGATACAGAAATCTAGAGAAAAAAATCAGGGTAAGTCCTTTTTGTTACCTTTATTTTTCAAGAGAGTCAAATGTACATAAAGTCATATTTACTTGGCTTTTGTACATTTTCTAGCACTACCAAGCGACCTGATTTTTCTTTACCTTGAACTTCAAGTCACTATTTCAAGTACATCATTCCCTAGTATAAACTGACAGCCCTCCCCTCTTTAAATTCTCAAAGTGAGCTGACTTAGAAATAGATCGAACATATTCTCAGCTATCCTGAAATAACCCAAGTTGTGTTTGAATGATTTTATTAGCACACGCCTCATACTCTGAATTCTTTGCCTCCTTGGAAGCTTACTAATTTTTCTAAAATGCTGTAGATTTTATGCTTTCCATGTTTGGGGGTTTTATTAGTGTTTATTTCTTTGAGGAAGCAGCATTTTTGTCTTTCTGGTCGATAGAGAAAATGAACATGATCTTCACATTGAACTCTTGGTTATTATCGAAACTGCATGATTGACAGGCTGCATGCCCTTGGTTCACCTGAGTCTCAGTTTCTCAATCTGCAAATGGGGACAAAAATAATTATGAGCTGCAATCTCTGGGGGGATCAAAAAAATGTATCTATATACTTACAGCTACTACCCAAAAAGGAATGTTTAGAGAAAGCATAACTTTATCTAAAACTACATAATGCTCTTTAAGTTGGAATTAGAAGTTAGTTGTTCTGTATCTGTCAAACACCCTGACTTCTTTTCTGAGATTTTAGCACTGCTAATTCACAATGGTGTTTTTATTTTTAATAAGTGACCTTTTTTTAATAAGTAATCTTTTCAGATCTATGCTTTTCTATAAACCTGCATATCTAATCTAGCATTCTTATCTGTCTTGTTTTTTAATTAGGGATTGAACCCTGGGGTACTTAACCACTGAGCCACATTCCCAGCCCTTTATTACCTTTTATTTTGAGACAGGGTCTTGCTAAATTGCTTGCTTGTTAAGTTGCTGAGGTTGGCTTTGAGCTTGTAATCCTCCTGCCTCAGCCTCCCAAGCTGCTGAGATTACAGGCATGCACTACCGTGCCTGGCTTCTAGCATTCATTTATGAATTAGATTTTAGAGGTACCATGATGGTTATGTCCTGAATTAGAGGCGCATGTTGATTTCCTGTCCTAACTTGGCCACCCTCAGTGTCCTGGCTAAACCAACTTTGGAGGCATGATCATCCAAGTTTGCTATGGTTTATGTGTCCACATATCCTGGTAATCAATTGGCATTCCCCAAATGCCCTGCTCTGAGGACCCCATGTGAAATTGTGTCCTATTTCCAAGCCACTCACAGAAGGTCCGTGATGGGCAAGTCACAGCTTCTCTGTGGATCAGTTTGCAACTCTAAAACAAGAACATCCCCTCAGTCCTCTCAGCCTTGCCAGAGCCCATGCATGTGAAACCACCATAAAGGAGCCACTGGGATGCACAAGGTCAGGGTGAGCCACCATTAGGACCACAAAGTGTACATCCCACTTAACCTCTGCTAAGTAAAAGGGGCCATTTACCATGTGGTCCAACGATGAGTTGAATGAAGCTCAATATCTCAATCATATGATCTACTGTGTGGTGGGAAGTATATGAGTTTTGAGGACTTAGCACAGATGATGTTTCATATAAATTAATGATATATCAACTTCTGAGCACAATAAATACTGGGCTAAAAAAGTCTGGTTTAAATAATAGTTTGATTTTTTTTTTCTTTCCTTAAAGATTTACCAGTTTTGTGACCTGTGCATAGCACTTGACCTTTCTGAAACTCAGTCTCTTTATCTGCACCGTGGTGATGCTCACACCTGGTTTTCAGCTTCTTTAGTGTATGTATTAGAGACAAAATGTGTGAAACTCAGAACAACACTGAACACATATATGCATAATCAGACCGAAGAAGCAAAACTAAACCGATGTTGAATTTCATCCGTAGGTGTTTTTCTTTTGAAGAGGGACAGTAAGGGAGAGGAAGGGAGGGGGATCAGTTTTATTTAGTTTTTCATGTGGCTTTCGTTGCTCTGACACTTCACTGTGTACATGGTGCTGGGGTTTAAACCTATATCCCTCACACATGCCAGGCAAGCATCATAACCGCTGAGCCCCTGCTCCAGCCCCATCCATAGGTTTTCAATTAATGCTTCTTTAGATAAGAAGAATTATTCTGCAGTTATACATGAATAAAAAAATTAAAAAGAATTTTCAAACAAAGCAGGACTGATTGGGAATGCAGTTAAAATAGAAAAGAAGAAAGGTATTGTTGTCGTAGCACTCCTGTGGCTGGTAGGACACATATTACCTTTCAGGGTACGTTCTGAGATGGAAACACTGTTTGAAATGGATTGGTCTACATGCTTGCAAACTCCCCCCTGGACTGAGTTCTTTGCTTGGGTCAGTACCTATGGTTCCAATGACATATCACAAAGGACGAGACAGGGAAGGCAGCTCTTTGGGGACAAGAATTGAGAGTTTAGGACAATACTAGAATGTGAGAAAAAGTCCTAAGAGTTGGCGTTCAGAGGATGCAGAGACCAGAGGGATGCCTTGAACAGCTGGAATTGGGTTTCCACAGGGAACCAATGTTTCCGAGAAGGTGAGAGGTGAAATGAATATTTGATGAGCTGAGATTGAATGCTGAATGACAGACGATAAATCTAAGCTCTGGCTGATGTTTCAGTAACCAGCAAGAAGGAAGTGAACTCAAAGTACCCAGGATTCTTGCAATAAATGACACACACGAGTCTTCTCAGTACCAAGAAGGTCATCTAGAAAAGTGGCTCTCAGTGTCAGTTTTGCCCCTCACAGAACTTGGTTGTGTCTGGAAACGTTTTCTGTTGTACAGTGGGAGGGTATGGCTGGCATGTGCTGGGGAGAATGCAAGCACCCTGCTGAAGGTCCTGAAATGTGTACGGTGGGATCCTCCCTGTGCTTCCTCTATCCCCAGCCAGAGCAAAGAATTGCTGCACCATAAGGACAAAAGCTCAAGGTTAAGAATGCTTCCACCGGCAGCGCTGCGGGTGATAACATACGGCCCACCTCTGGGTCAGGCTTCACATCTGTGGGTTCCACGTGCAAGGTTTCAAACAACCAAGAGTAGAAAATATTTTATTTTAAAATATTGAATCCACACTGAGTGTCCACAGATTTTTGATCTTGCCTTATTTCCTAAACTGTACAAAACTCCATCAGTAGACCATTTACATTTTAGTTGGCATTCTGTGTAATTTGTTTATTTTTTTAAAGAAAGAGGGACAGTGATAGAATCAGTTTTATTTAGTCTTTCTCATGGCCTTGCTCCAACACTTCATTGTATACGTGGTCCTAGGTTTTGAACTCGCATACTTGTGCGTGCCAGGCAAGCACTGCAACTGCTGAGCCACTGCCCCAGCCCCTTATACATAATTTAGAAATGATGTTAAGTATCTGGAAATATGCACATAGACTACATTCAGGTGCAATGTCTTTTTATGTAAGGGACTAGAGTTATGGAGTTTGGAGTCTGCAAGGTATCCTAGAACCTATCCACCAGAGATATGGGGGAAAAATCTTGAGGAAGAGAAATTTTAAGTTCTAGTAAATTTGGAGAGATTTGTGTCCAAGAAACTTAAATAAGTCTCTGTATTATGAAATATTTCTGAATATATATATATACATATATATATATACATATATATATATACATATATATGTATATGCATGCTTGTACATATACATATATGTGGGGGAGAAACTTACCCACTGAGCCACATCCCTAACCCTTTTATTTCTGTATTTAATTTTTAAATTTGAGCAGGGTCTCACTAAGCTACTTAGGGCCTCACTAATTTGCTGAAGCTGGTTTTGAACTTGCCATCCTCCTGCGTCAACCTCCCAAGTTGCTGAGATTATAGGTGTGTGCCACCATGCCTGGCTATGACTATTTAATTAAAAATAAAAGCATTTCCAAAACCAGTATTTGAAGAAATAGCTTTGTATGTTACAAATATCCCACAAAACATAGAATGGGACCCCATCAATCTGGTATTTTGTGTGACTTACTTTTGGATGGGATACCTTGAATTACCTATGTGAAAATAGTAGATTTGATTAAACTTACATTGTTAAAAACAAGCGAAATCAATGAAACATAAAACCAAGCCATGCATATTTTTTAACAAGTGAAAACACAAAAGATTGTGTGCCGAGAGAAAATGCCTCTTCTGGGTGTTTGGGGCAGTGATAAAAGGAAGGAATGTTCTAGTACCTTGGTCCTTTACACTGTCTCCAGCCATAAGAGTGACAAAGCTGAGTGTCTCATCCGTATTCCAGGGTGCAGAAGCAGCCTTTCCCTCCAAGGCACTTGGAACGTTTGTTGCACTGAATTTATTGTTGATACTTAAGTGATTCTCCCCACCCCCATTTATAAGTGAGCAGTTATAGCAGCTGCTCACATCTGATTGCTGTGTTTGTAAAAGGATTCTGTTCACTTGCATTTTTTCTTCTGAAATATTGCATTTATTTATTTTAGTACATCTTCTTCTTAGAAGATCTATTCAAGAGAGAGGGAGAATAATGTGTACTCCCTGGCTCAATGGGAGGCCATAATTTAAGAGAAGGTGTTGGGCTGACACCCGAGCTTTTGGGTGAAAGGAGAAGCCCAGAGGAAGGAAGACAATGATTGATTATCGTGCACACATTATACTACAGCATTAAGTTCTCTTAGCACCTGAATGTGAAATGCATCACTCAGACAAGGATCTGCAATGAGCTCTATGCAGAAGAGGAGGCTGAGCGTATATGGTGCTGGAATGTAAGTTGCAGAAATCTATTGCAAGGGGCAGTTTATTAGAAAATTGTCATGTAGGGCTGGAGTGGTGGCTCGGCAGTTATGGTGCTTGCCTGGCATGCGCAAGTACACGGGTTCAAACTCCAGCACCCACGTACACAACTAAGTGTTGGAGCAACGAAAGCCATGTGAAAAACTCAATGAAAATTGATTCTCTCTGTCTCTTTCTCTCACTGTCCTTCTCTCTTTACAAAAAAAAAAAGAACGAAAATAGTCATATACAGTTAGCGTACTAAAACTTTGCATTCTCGTTGCCTAATTACTTAATTTTCTATGAGAAAACATATCCTATCTCTCTTTTGATCTCACTTTCCACCATATTAAGGGACTTCACAGCCCTAAGATCTCTTGTCTTTTAACCCTTCATTAACGTCATATTATACCTAATTCCTATTTCCTTATGGAGAGAAGTCAGTTAATATAATCAGCTATTTGATTCAGCAGGGTTTTTTAAATCATCCTGTATCACTAGGAAAACATGAGAACTTGTTGAGTGGTTTGATTTTGTATCAAAAGCAAGTAAAAAGGTTGTGCCTTAATTTTCCTGTTGCTGTCATCACAGATTGCCATAAATACTTGCTTTAAACAACACATACTCTTGTCTTGAGGTTCTGTGGTAAGAATTCCCGAGTTTCTATGGGCGACCGTCAAGGTGTCTGTCCGATGCTGTATCTTTCTGGGGCCTCCAGGGGAGGCTGTTTCCTTGCTTTTTCCAGCTTCTGGTGGCTGCCTGAAGGCTTTGGATGGTGGCCCCTTCCTCCAGCTCCAAAGCCAGCAGGGTGGCATCACATTGACGCTGGGCAGCTCGGCATCTTTCCCTCTGAACACAGCCATGGAAGTTTCTCCACTTGGAAGTACATGGGTTAGTTTGTACACAACTGGAGGACCCAGGTGTGCTTCTCCGCTCCTAATCACTGGCAGCATCCCTGCAACCATGTAAAGCAATATATTCACAAATTCTAGGCATTAGGATGTGGACATCTTTGGGATTTTATTATTCATGCCTCCCCCTCCCCCATTTCCAGTGTGATTTGAGAAAAATTCCAAGTGAATCCCCCAAATCAGAAAAACATATTTCATAGTACATGTTTGTTTGGGTTTTCTTTTTTGACCATTAGTTATTACTTTTTCAGCTTTAAAATTAAATTACCCTAGGCATGAAATCCTAAGGTCTTTCCCTACTCATGCTATAGAAGTCAAACTCCCAAAGGTGCCCAGGAGGCGCTGTCCCACGACCAAAGCCAAGTGCACAAATTGGTGTTATGCCTGCCTCCACCTCCAGCTGCTGAGGCCCACGGGTCCCTCGCAGCCTCGCTCGGGGAAGCTCAGCCCTGTCACTTCTGGCTTCCCGCAGGCACTGCCTCCTCCAAGCAGACAATTACTGGTGGCAGCAGGCATGTGGCTCCAGCTCTCCGCATGATTAGCTGTTAATATTTGGTGAAAGGAGACACTTGAACCCCATCCATTTACCCATCAGAGATAAACTGCAGCTCGAGTTCACTGAAGGAGGAGGCCCTTGGAAGTTAAGGATGCTGTGTGGTCAGAATGAGGTGTTGCTCATTTTCAGAGAGTTTTTTTTTTAATATATATATATATATATATCTTTTAGCAAAGAATTCTTGGACCCCTGTGGGCTAAAAAAAGGAGTAGAAGGCATGTGTCCAGAAGAGTTGGAGATGTTCAACTTTTGAATGAAAGTCTTGCATAAGTTTCTCTTTGGATCATAGATCTCCTTCTCCTAAATTTAAGAAAATGTGTTTTCCAACACCAGGCATCATGGAGAAAAGAGACAGGATATGGGTAGGAAGGGCGATGAGGCAGCTGATGACGACAGCCCTCCTTGGAGCTGGAAAGATAGTGCTCGATCTCTTTATCCCTGAAGGACTTTAGCACTGTAATCACTGCATCTGTCATTAAATACACATGAGGTTGTGTGTTCAGTGATTGTGACTCTATTGGCATGCTGTTTAAAAACCAAGGCGTTCCTTTAGTCACTGCTTAACAACTACACTTTCAAGTCCCACTGCTGGCTACGACCCACTCCGCAATGAGAAGTTCAGCAGACGGTCCTTTCCCCAAGGCCCCTGGCTTATTTTATAAAAATATCCTTGCGTCCTTGGCTTTCCTTAGATTCAGAATAAAATCCAGTCACCCCGCCTGATTTGGCCCGAGTCTGTCTCCCGGGCCACTCTCTCTCTTGCTCAGTCTTCTGTGATCACACAGGGCTTCTTTCTGTTTCCAGAAACAGCCCAGCTCCCCAAGCTCTAATCTGTGGGGCTTGAAGCTTCCAATTTCTGTCAGCTCCTTCCGCCTAAGTGCATTCTCCACATAACCAGCAGAGGGCACCTGCTGCAATCTTTCTGTCTCCACAGCAGCTTTCCCCTCTCCCTGGGGGTGGAAGGCCATGGAGAAAGGGCTCAGTTACCCAGCTAACCTCTTTTGTGCACCAACCTTGGCTGCACTCCCGAGCCTCCCTGGGTCCCTCCAATGCGCTGGACATCCTCCCACCTCAAAACCTCTGCTTTTCCTGTCCTAGATTCCTCCCTCATCTCCTTCATTCCTGCGGTGCTTTCTGGTTCAAGAACAAGCACTTAGTAGGTGCTTAATAAATGTCTGCCAAATGAATGAAAGACAAAAGCAACCATTGCTGGTTTGTGGCACCATCTACTGACAGGCCCACAGCAGGCTGTCCCTATGCTGGGTGACTCCCTGCCCTGGGATTTCCTGCATGCCTTTCTCAGATACCTAGGTGTCCTGAAAAGCTAAACACTCAGCAAGCTTCTGCTCCTTGTCGCCTGCTGATCCCTACCTTCCTAGCACTGACCGCACTCTAAGACAACGATGCACCGCGGACATATGTGTTTTGTGGAATCAATCTCCTCTAAGCGAACATAACCCCCATCAAGCTGTAGATTTTGTCAGCTCCATTGTTAGATGTACTTTCAGGTCCCAAAGCAAACACTTAGTAGGTCCTCAGCGAGTCGCCGTCAAATGGAAGAATGAACAGGAGCAGCGTCGCTGTTCACAGAGCCCTAGGAACCCCCACCCTCTGCAACTCTTTGCCCTCTATTTCCTTCAGAGCACTTAGCCTGCTTAGCGGATGCTTTCCTGCCTCTCTTACTAAAAAGTTAGCTCCTAGGAGCAAGGACCATGACTAACTGCCTCATTGCTGTGTCCCTAGCACTTACTGCAATATGCCACATAGTCTGGGCTCAATAAATATTTGATGAATGAGTAAGTCCTAAGGAAAACAAGTCTTCCTTCACCAAAATTGCACATACACCTCACTAGGCAGGAACGTGAAGATAATGTAGAAGGTGGTGCCCAGGCAGGCTGCAAGCTCTGTGTTCACATGCACAGAGCATAAATATGTGATTCTACAGCTCCCCTGACTCCACACGGTTGCCAATACATCTTGGCCAGCAGTGAGCTTCCAGAAGAGTCTGTAATGTACCTGGGGCAATTGTTAGACCAGGGACTAGTTCGTTTGATTTTTGTCTATTCTTGCTTTATATATCTTGTATCATCAGTGCAAAGCCAGTAAATTTTCATACAAGTAGCAAACTCTTTCTGTGGCACACCTGTTAGATTTCAGCCTGACTCATCTTCCTGACCGGCACCAGCCTTGTAAAAGAGGTTATGAGGGCAGAATACGAATTTTTTCCATTTACTTGCTCTGTGACTGTAGGCAAGTTTCTTAACCTCTCTGAATTTCCTCATACGTGGAACAAGTTCTTTTTAAAAAATATATACTTTGTGATTTTGTCTACTTAATTTACTGAAGAACTTTCAGGATCTGGAAACACTCCATAAATACCTGTTGAATGGTTGAACAAAAGCAAGC
Organism: Aplodontia rufa; assembly: GCA_004027875.1. Taxonomy (NCBI): domain Eukaryota; kingdom Metazoa; phylum Chordata; class Mammalia; order Rodentia; family Aplodontiidae; genus Aplodontia; species Aplodontia rufa. Next base: position 52,184 of record PVKS010002089.1, read on the forward strand.
ATCACTGGTTATGAATTCCTAGAACCCTATTCATGGTACTCTCTGCATTTTGCAGTTCACTGACATGCATTCAGCTAATTAGTATTTTAGTGAGCACCTGTTATGGCCCAGGCACTACTTAGGTGCTAGGAAAAGAGTGGTGTATAAGATAACTAAGATGTCTGGGGAGAGGTGTCCAGATAGAAAAGCAGGAAGGAAATAACTAATCCAGGAAGATATTTTCAGTGAGCAAGGAGTCATATTGAAGCAGCAAGTTGGGGTGATAGGGTAGAGAAGGTGAAGTAGAGAGGAAGGAGAATATCATGAAGGTGGAACCGTCAGGGAAGGCAGCGTTTCTCTGGGCTGAGATCCAATTGCTGCAGAGGACCCAAATGTGCAAAGATCCTGGAGAATAATGTTCCAGATGAGGCTAAGAGTACTCTGGGCCCGTGAGATGGACCACAGACTGGACCAGGAAGACCCTGGGCTGACGGAAGCAGCAGCGGCGGCGAAAGCAGCAATCAGCAAACTCAGGGACTGACGGAGGCTGCTCAGGCAGGTCGGCTGCCCTAGAAGGTGGGAGTCCTGGCTCCTCAAAACTTCCATTAAAGAAAAATTTCTCTTTCAAACTTCAGTTTTCCAATTAGAGGGACTCTGTGGATATTCTCCCGTACAATAGACGATGGGAGCAGGCATCCATTTACATAGTTTGTTCTGTTCATGCTGATTTTATATTTATCACCAATCACAATTTTAATTTAAGGCACAGAAAATTGATTCTTACTGACATTCAATAACTTTTGATCCAAACTGTGGTCAAGTGTTTTCAACTGGATTATGCAAACAGTTCCTGTGATATGGTATCAAATGATTCATCCTATTTAATTTATTTTTTTTAAAGCAAGGGTGCTTTTTTTTTAAGAGAGAGGGACAGTGAGAGAGACAGAGAAAGAGAGAAACAACTTTATTTAGTTTTTCACATGGCCTTAGTTGCTCCAACACTCAGGTGTATACGTGCTGCTGGGGTTTGAACCTGGGTCCTCGTGCTTGCCAGGCAAGCGCCGAAACTGCTGAGCCACCACTCCAGCCCGTTTCATCCTATTTTAGACGAGCTATTTAAGAAAACTCATGCATACACATGTGTGCACGTTCTATCAAGTTTCTTTGGAAAACTGTAAATACATCTTTTTTAAAAAAAATCGGTCTGGCATAGTTATTCTTCCACTAGATCCTAAGTGGCTCTAACTATGTGGTTTGTGTCATGCTAAATGCTTACTTAATTAGTCACCATATTCCATGGATTTTACAGACTAAGCACCTATGATGTGCATCCTTATTAACACCTTAGTCTGTCAGTCTGCCTCAACACTGGTGTTTCTGCAGCAGCACCCCCTTCTGGCCCTCTGAAATGTACACCAGACCCTTGCTCCATACTTGAATACCTTGCCTGGTGGTCCAGGGACTCTTTGCTTTTACCCCTTATTAATCTTCCATGTTCATGTCTTGATATTTCTCACAGATCAAGGTCACACTAAGCATCCTCCCACTCTCCAGGAGCCTTGCTGTTTTCTCACCCTGTCCTGTGTGCCTGAAGTTCCCCCCTCCCTCCTCCTTCCATCCCCTCCGCCGTTGCCAGACTAATTCTCCTTGTGATGCCCCAGCCTGAGCTCTGAGCTCCATGACCACCACCCTTGCCCGATCAGTCACCTCCCCTCTCAGATGCCCAGCCACCTTCTGCAATTCTCAATACTAGGCATTAACTAGGTACTGAATACTTGTCATTTGCTAATGAAAATAGGACATTACTTTTGCTACTGATAAAATTTCAGGAGAATGACACCCCCACTGTCATTGCTGCCTGGACAGACACCCAAGTACATTGCTAGTTGCCAATTGCAACCTCCAGGACTATGAGGTTCCTCCTAAATCTCCCAGGCAGGGCACACCATGTGACACAGAGGAAGCACTCGGAAGGAAGAGTGTCTTGAATTTCAAAGGTGGCTTCGGGTGAAATACCTGAGGCCCCTCTCTCCTTGCAACCTCGTTTCTTGATGTATTATCAAAACAATCCAGTTTGATCATACAGTATGCGTGAAAGTACACAAAGAGGCTTGCTTCCTTCCTTCCCTGCTCTTCTCTCTTTTCTTCTTCAAACTCTGGAAACCTATGCCCCAAACTGTGCCTTTCACTCCCTGAGCTTGGTAATGACTGTGGGTGTTTGTGACAGTTCTGAACTCCCCCGGCTTTCAGTGTTTCCAGGAGAATTGATTGCTTTGAATTTCTATTGTTGGTAATTAATTGAAAGAATAAGTCTTCATGATAGGTTAATAAATATGTTTTATTGAAGAAATCCCAGCAGTGCAAATCCAAAAGTTGTGTGTTTTAAATTTTAAATGGTTACCAACATGAATCCTCCAATGCTACCCAAAGTACAGCTTGCCGAATCAGTAATGAATCCATTAATTTCTTGACATTGCTTTTCACATATCTGGTTTGGGCTCCCTGAGGCATCTTCTGAGTCCCACCTAAATCACAGACTACTTCATACATCTGCAATTTCTCAGCTCGTGTAGGGAAGTGGAGAAGCTCAGATCTCTGATAATACAGACGTATGCTCATTCACATCCACAATGATCTGGCTTTCAGCCCCACTGGCCAAGGTTTAAATTTAGATCCATCTGAGATTGTGTGCACACACTTGGTACTAAAAACAGTGCTGGGTACTTTATGTGGATTTTCTCTGTAAATCTTCACAACTCTGGGTAAAAGGTACTGAATCCCTGTGATGCAGATGACACTATCACCGAGAAAGATTTAGGTGTTTATTTAAAGCCAGAGAGCTGGCAAGAATCCAAACCTAAGTCATTCCAACTCCAAGACAAACTCTTTTCTTTGTAGTGTGCTACCAAAGAGATCTGCTATCCCTTTCCTTTGCCTTTTTGATACAGATGCTGTAGTTATTTTTATGGTCCTTCTTGCTCTTTGGAAACTTGCTGCAGGATCCTGAGCATGTCATTTCGCTCCTCTGTGTCTGACTTACAAGTTCGGACTCTCGGGAAATGTGGCAGGTACCAGTTTTAAGCCTGGATTACCTGAAAAGAGGCTGAGCAGGTGTGTGGGACTGGGGTAAGCTCCGATTGAAGTCGTTTGTATATACTGCTCCTATTCTTGACATTATTTTCATCCCTCCCACTTCATCCCCGGCCTCTTGTTTTTGGCAACATATGTCTCAAGGTAGTTAAGGAAGGTGAATTCAAACTGCATCCCTTCATTTTGCAAAGGCTTCTCAGGCCTGACTGCTCATAAGCATGGCATAAGTCTCCCTGGTTCTAAAAAGAGTTTCCTGAGAGACCAGGTCCTTCTGAGCATCATCTGCAGTCTCAGGAGGCTGGGAGTCTGTTGGCCTTTACCACCATCCCCAATAAGCATAAGCTTCCTTTCAGTTTCTAGAGACAATGGAGGTGAGAGACACAAGGGCTCCTGGAGATGTCCAGTCTCTGGTGGTACAGAAAAGATCTGATTGAAATGAGTTCTTGTTGCCCAGGCCAGGCTGCGCAGCTCTCAGCACCAGGCAGGTATCCAGAGGCGCCTGTTAAGTTCAAACGTGGACATGTTTACAGGAAGGTGGATGCTTGGACTGGGGGTGTGGCTCGGTGGTAGAGCTCTGGCCTAGCACCTGTGAGGGCCTGGGTTGGATCCCCAGCTCTGCAAATTATATATATATATATACATACATACATACACACATGCATGCCTGTTCGGGTAATTTCTAAATCCAGTGGCATGTTTCAGTGATAATCCAATTTTGTATCATTTCTTCTTCCTCCCATTTCCCTTGTGCTCCACCTGAGCATCCTTAGCAGTACTTGATATCTGCCCAACTGCGTCATCACAAGAGCACTGAAAACCTGCACCCCAAGAAACCCCAAGGCACCATTTCCCACGTGATGGTAAAATTCCTCAAAGCCTCTTCCTCTCTTCCTCTCTCCCTTCCTCCCCGACAATGGTTCCTTGTCCAGATGTTATTGGTGAAGAGTATTAAATGCCACCCTCTACACCCTTACCTCTCTAATTCCACTTATTTCTAAAATATAAAAAGAGCTATTATTAAGAAGTTTTTCTCATGGAGCTAAAGTTTAGTTTTTGCATGTGAATAAGCCACTCTTCTCCTTCCTGTGTTAGCAACTGCTTTTTAGAGCTCTTGTGTTCTATTAAAATAACAATATCAAATTATGTAAATGTGCTAATTGCTTTATTGAAATTAATACCCTTATTTAGCAAGTTAAACCTTGCAAAATGGCCATTTTTATTAAAAATTATGAAAGTGTGCAGGCTGTTTAAAGGCTAATGTAATTGGGTGAACTCAGCAACTGGGAAGTGTCAATTAATGGGAGATTGTTAAATAATATTGTTTAAACAATCAATTTTCTCTTGTAGTTTGGAAAATGGTCCTGGTGAAGTAGCAATGACTGTCTGAGGCCTGAGGGAAGGTTTATGAATTTTTGCCTTTTCCATTCTTTTTCAATATGTTGGGGTTTGTTTGTTTTGTTTTTTTTTTTTTTGAGTTTGTCAAAAGTAGATTTTTTTTGGTAATAAAAATTTAAATCTAGCACTTTGTAGGAAATTATGCTCAGAATATTTCTGCTCTGTGAAGGTCATTTTCTATCTGGCAGTCAATAGCCACATGGCTCCTCCCCTCCCAGGCTCTGGGTACTTGCTGAAATATTTGGCGATCTTTAATTTCTTGAGATAGTTTTCCTTTGTCTTTAAGATCAGAAGATATTTCTCTCTCTGTTCTTGGTAGTTAAGAATCATTACCTTCTTCTTGGAGTGTATCAAACATTTTTGTCATGGATATTAATTTTTTAGCTTCCCTGCCATTATAAATAAAATGCACAAAATGAAGAAAATAAACAATAATAGATGCTGGAGGGGTTGTAGAGAGATAGGAACACTAGCACACTGTTGGTGGAAATGCAGACTGGTACAGCCCCTCTGGAAAGCAGTGTGGAGAATCCTCAAAAAACTAGGGATGAGTCTACCATATGATCCTGCTATTCTTCTCTTGGGTATTTTTCCAGGGGATTTAGAATCAACATACTACAGTGACACACCAATCTATGTTCATAGCAGCTCAATTTACAATAGCTAAATTATGGAAACAACCCAGATGCCCCTCACTGGATGAATGGATCCAAAATCTGTGGTACATATATACCATGGAGTTTTACTGAGCAATTAGAAACAATGATATTGCAGCCTTTGAAGGTAAATGGATGGCTATGGAAGAAATCATGCTGAGTGAAATAAGCATAACCCAGAGAACCAAGGGTCAAATGTCTTCACTCATCTGAGGAGGCTGGAGCTAGACCCTGGCCATTGAGAAAAGAGGTCTATTATCATGTTTTAAATCTGGATAAGGTGTGATGTCATAGAACCTAAGGCATTTGTAGAGATGTATTGGGAGGAGGGGGAGAGATAAGGGTGGGTAATTGGGGGGCTCTTGGGGGTAAATATAATTTTCATAATTTATATATAATATTCTTTTGTTAGAAGCTTGTTTGATTGTTCAACAAATAAATTTCTGAACTAAAAAAAGAGAAAAAAAGAAATAGCATGCACCACAAAGCCACCTTGAATCCATCCCCTGCAGTGGCCTCCACAGAAACTCTTCTTGCAGTGTGAATGTTCTCATTGGAGCACACTAAAGAAACCTATTTATGAAAATATCTTGTGGTTTCCAAATAGTTGTAGGGAAGGGAATTTTTGGTCACTTATGCAGTTTGCAGAATTGAGGTCAACCGTGGATGCTGGGATGGTTCTGACTGAAGTTGTAAAGACAGAGACAGGAGTAATACACCAGATCTCTGAGCTCGTTTTCTTCTGCATCTTGTTTGTGAGCTACTTACTCACTTTGGAAACCAGAAGACAGCCCCACATTGCAGAGTTTCTCTGTAAACCCCTGTTCTTGGAGTCATTCAGCATTCAAAGTCACATTTTTAATTGGTGGATCCCATGTAATTTGCAGGGCTTTTCGTGATGACTAGATGATACCGTACTCCTTCGTTAGGTGACATGACCCAGCTTCCCAGCCCTCCATTCCACTCCCCATCATCCTGGAATCAGAGGATGATGAATCAAAGGGTTCAATCTATTTCAGTTTTCTTTGTTCACATCAGAGAGTCTTTGAGTCCATTCCGTAGACTTCTAGTGACTCCTATGAAAAGTATTTTATTATTGACTTATTAATCTAATTTTTTCCTGAACAAAAGATGCCTTTTTTTTAAAGAGGTGACAGTGAGAGAGAGGAAGAGAGAAGCAATTCTTATTTAGTTTTTCTTATGACTTCCGTTGTTCCAACACTTAGTTGCATGCTTGGGTGCTGGGGTTCGAACTCGCGTACTTGCACATGCCAGGCAAGAGCCATAACCGCTGAGCCATCGCTCCAGCCCCAAAAGGTGACTTTTTATAGCTGGAACTGAAAAGGAGCGATATAAACTCTGAGGTTTTTAACAGAAGGTGCCCAGCTTTTCCCCAGAGGAATGTATACCCAACTGATGGCTACATTCGTTTCTTCTCCATCACATTTATGCAACATGAACTGCAGAATAAGGTTGTCAATGTAAGTAGGTTCCTAATACTTTCACCATCGCATTCCTCCTGCTGGAGTTGTCTGTTTTGTTAAAAGACACTGCCCACATGGCTGAAATACGTGGGTAGCCACCTCGCCTCACTCTGACCTCTGTCTGGATGCAAGGAGTCTTTTGATATTTGCAGGTCCTGGTTTCCATGAACATGGGCAACAGACCACTCATTATTTTACCCTTGGAAGATGCAGATAATCTTTCACTTTTGATACTAAGTGTGAGAAATAAAGTCTGATGGTCTATTTTCAGAATGTAGCCTTAAGGTTCACATGTAGAAGGAAGTTACATGAGAAGCCCAACTATACACAGGCAGGCAGAAAGGATCAGAAAATTCAAAAATTAATACACATGCATGTACTTATTTCTATCTATAACATGAGAGTAAAGCAGAGGAGACATGGGAGCAGGGAGTGGACCAAGAGGGGAGATACTGGACAAGGCTAGGCCTTAACTTACTTTGTCAATATCCATGTATGCATGAACGTGTAGCAACATTTCCCTCCAATATGTAAGACTATGTCAAATGAATAAAAATAAAATTTTAAAAAAAGGAAGTAATCTTAGGGTTGGAACAATGTGGTCAGAGATAATCCATTTTTAAACTCCTTATCAGATATCCCATTATAGCCATACCTCTTTTTTGTATCCACCCCAATTTTACATTAGCCATTCGTGCAGATTGTACCTACTAGGTCATCCAATCAGAGTGAAGGGTGGGATTACATCAAGTTGGAGATAAGAAGGTAGGCTGTCCACTCAAGTGTGCTTGCTCTTGGGATCCCCTCTGTGAGTGCACCCTTCTGCAGAAGTAAAATCTGCCTCGCTTACCCACTTCTGGGCATGTGTTTGATTTTCTTACAGCACCACAGAATTTTTAATAATTTTATTTCTAACACTAAATCACCAGATCAGAACCTCAGACCAGTTGACTAAAATGGGATTTTGCCCTCCAAATGGGTTTTCATTTTTTTCTAGTTTTAAGGCACAAGAGTTCTCTTTTTAGTTGTATCAATAGTTTTGAGTTTGCCTCTGCTGCAGAATGAGCTTTGTGCATGGCCCAGAGCTGAAATTCATGACACTCGATGAGTAAAATTTCCTAGTGTGTGCTCTGAGAACACCTTCTAGCAAGTGCACAATCCAATCCAGTTTTTTTTCTGATTTGTTGGTCTTTACCGTACTCTGAACTTCCTGATGGTTGAAGCTGGTTAGAATCAGGAAGATGCCAGGCCTTGCAGGAGGAAGAAATCCTGTTGTTCATAACAAAAGCCTTTTCTTTGTTTTTTTTTTTTTCTTTTGCACTAAACCTGCTTTATCAGTTGAAAATATAATGTTTCATCTCCACCTTTCTAGAATGCACTCGGCATAATCGAATCCTTTTCATGGACTCCGGGTGGTTGCTAAAGCATCAGTTTCTCACAGCTTTTTTGAGATATTTAAGACTATTTGCTCGCCTCCTAAATGGTCCCAGACTACTGCGTTTGATGAGTTTTCCTATCTTATTTTAATAGCATTTATTTCTCATTTGTCGCTCTCATGCTGTTACCTTGTCACAATGCCTGGCAAATAGTAGGTGCTCATTAAATATTTGTTAAATGCATAAGTGATTGTCGCTTTCCCCTTCTCTTATAGCATTTCTAGCAGTCGCATTTCCTCTCCTTTTTGAGTTGCCTTTTTTTCTAACCTGTTCCGGCGTTGGAAACCAGACAGCGTATATGATAGTATTGTGGGCAAATCAAGATTAAACAACATATGAATGAGGACTTTATTCCCCTGGGGAGTGAGAGCCAGCATTTTTTTTCCTATAACAGTGATTTTATGATGTCTATTTTGACTACTAAGAAATCACTTTCAAAAGTGACTTCCTGCTTTGAAATTGAGCTCCGGGTCCATGCAATTGTGAGAAAGTTGAATTCCAAATAGTGAAGCATTTTTTGTATTCAGTTTTCCTTCAAATGGTCATTACCGACACCTAGGAGCAGTGCCAGAATCAGGCTATATAAAAATCACTAGGCCATTACCGTGTTTGTGCTCATTTTAATTAGGTTTCTTTTAGATTTTTTTTAAGCTGTCCAGGGAGAAATGTGTCCCTTGTGAATGTAATGTCCATTATGTAAAACTTAAGTGCATCTGAGGGTTTGAAAAGTGTAAAATTTACACTTAGGGCCCTGGTTAGTCAATGTGATGAGATTTAAGATCAATTATGGGCAGAAAAAAATAAACTAGATACATTATTGTTTTCAAGAAACAATAAGAGGATAAGAACAATATTTTTTTTCTCACTACCAAATGATTGACAGTTTGCTCTTTTGAATTTCACTTGAGCTTTTAGAGTTGTTGGTCAGAGCCATTTGTGCCACTTTCTTATTGTATCCTAGCTGGAAGTGTTGGGAGGACAAGAAAATTTCTCATTAGTGACATGTAGTGACACTACACTTTATTGTGCATGGACGACTTTCTGACAGAGATAGATGACATGGTTCGAGCCTCCAAGAAAATGTTATTCCATCGCTGAATGGGGAAGCTCTGAACCAATCTTTCCGATTTACAAACAGGCTGTAGATGTGCCAAATGTGACAAACTGATCCTGAAATGCAGAGCCTCGCCATTGAAGAGATTTCCTCATTCGTTTGTGGATGTGTAAGGGTGCAGATAACCGAGCACGTTAAGGCCTCGTTTTCACTTTTCATTAAGTAGGGAGGGACATGTGCAGAGCCCGGTTGATAGAGAAAGCTTTCCATTACTTGGAATAGTTTGACACTGATTTTTTTTTTATTTTCCCATCAGGAAATACTTCTCTGGAGTGGAAAGGGCAAAATAGCTCCTTTCATGTTCTCTAACCTCAGCAGCTCCTCAATTTGATTGCTTGGCTGGTGTCAAGCAGAAAGCTGATTCCCGGGTAATAGCGGATATCTGCAGGCCACCCACTGTCCCTGAGCTCCTGACATCTCCCTGTCATCATTTCCTTGCCCCCAATGCCCAGTTGTGCTTGTAGATCCAGGAGAGTGGTCCAAGATGTAGGCTAAGGCTGAGGACTGATTTCTATCCTTCTAATCACATGGTCGTGTGCCCCAAGCTGGGCCGGCTGGAAAGTCACTCGGGAGACTATGAATTGGAACTGTCAGAAAGGCCAGAGGGTAATTCAATGTGGCGTAGAGATGGGAAGACAAAGTGATGCAGGCAGCTGCAGGTGCGAGGAGAGAAGCCAGCCTAAAGGTAGGGTGGACCCTCGGAAAAGGACTGGTCCTGTTTCAAGATTGTGCAGTGTGGTCACCTAATAAGTTCCCTTTATTATGCAAGCCCAATGAGTCTTGTTTCCCATTGTTTGAAATCGGAAGATACCAGCTGGAGAGGTCATTCGGTCAGCCACTTTTTTAACAGTAGGCCACACCTATTTAGCATCAAATGGGCTTCCTTCCAACTCACTCACTAGTCATAGCTGTGCCAGTGAATGGTTGACGGTAGCCACCAAGAGTGTGAAGCAGGGCTGGTTTCTGGCTTTGGGTGATTTGATATCCATAGTGTAAATACTCGTACAATGGCCAGTGCTGAGCTGTATGCAGCATTAGGAAGACACTAACAGTTGGATCCCATGAGCCCACGGGAGTCAAGAATAGCATACCTCTACTCCAAAGCTGCAACTTCACATACAAGACAATTGCAATCCAAAGAACAGAAGAAGGATTCCCAAGATCACACAGACAGGGTTCAGGTTTGAGCCAGAAAGTCCATCTACTGACTTCTGGAACCCCGTTTTTAATAAGCTCATGATCTGATTTCCATGTTTCCATATGTGGCTTTGGATGCAAGCACGTTTATTTCTCTTCAACAGAAGAGCCTTTGGTTCTCTGCTTATGACCGGAAAACTATCCATATTTTCAGTCAGTGTCGCAGGCTCTGCTGCCCAGCTGATCAACGGGGAACCCCTTGTATCTTAATGGACAGGACCCCGAGGGTTGGCTGTGTGTGTGCCACTCACTTTTATACACATTAGCTTCACAGATGTTTCAGGGAGCACCTTCCTCCCCATGTAATATGCGAGGGAACTAAGATTTAGAGACAGAGAGAAACTTTCCAAGGACCATCTCCTACACAGGGAGGGGTGGAGTGAGCATTGGACCCCAGATGTGTCTGACTTCAGGCTGCACTGAGCCTGCCTCACAAGGGTGCATGTGCTGGACAGGACTTATTTCTATCATGTGTTTTTGGCTTTGAGCCCACCAAATGAAAGTGCATATGGAAACAAGCCGTGGAGCAGGTAGGTATGGATCCATAGCACTTTGGAGTTACAGTCAGGGTTCTTGTTTTCCTTGTTACCTAATCCCTCATCCCATCTTTGAGCTTTAGTAGAACTAAGGTGGAAACTCACATCTCTAACTAAGGCAGAGGTCCTGTGTCTTGTTCCAAGGTTCCTTTGAAAAAAAAAACCAACATGTGGGCTGGAGCAGTGGCTCAACAGTAGAGCACTTGCCAGAAGGACAACTCCTGTCTCTCTTGATCATGTCAGCAGCAGGACCCAGGTTCAAACCCCAGCACCGAATACACAACTGAGTGTCAAGAAAAACCAAGAACTGTGAAAAATACATAAAAGTGGTTCTCCCTTAAAAACGATGTAAGAAATAAATAAGTCCTTCCCACTTTCAGAAGTAATCATGAGGTATCAGTAGTTAAACTTTCAAAAGCAAGCCAAAAGTTTGCATGAAGAAATAAGTGGAATTAACTGCCCACTGGATTAAGCCTGCTCGATTTCATTGCTTCTAGGGACAGATACTGCTTAGACACGCACGACTCCCGTAGTTTGTCATTGTGTTCTGATGGCATTACTTGGAGTGACTCTGCAGCTTTCAGTTCTGTGGTCTGAAGTATACAAGTAGCCTATTCTCTTCTGCACCCCATAAGAACACCAGGGCAGTTAAACCCTGAGCTTGACCTACTGGCTGTTTAGCAGGACTGAGAAGATCCTGCATAGTGGAGCTAATTGAAAATCCTTTCCGTTCACCGTTCCTGTCCCTCCCTCCCTCCATCACTCTTTCTGCACTTGGTACCCACCCAATTTTGACCCTTCAGAACCAGCGAGAAACTGACTCACTCTTTCAGTGTAAGGGCACTGGGCTATCTTGGTGGAAATTGCAAGTGCCACTCAAACAGTGTCTCCAAATATTCAAGTTCAGTTGTTGTGATGGTGTAGACAAATTATCCAGGTGCATCCATTATGGAGTTGGCTTTTGTTGGAGTCCTTTACAAACAACAGATATCTATAAAGAGAAAAATAATAATAAGCAAACGGTTGCTTTGAAGACACTTTTCAGTCGTACTTTGTGGCCGGATTTGGTCTTGCATTTATATTAATAAATATTTCCCACTGAGTCCCACGTTAAACTCTCCAAATTCCAAACAAACACATCTACACACACAAGGAGGTTTTGGTACTTCTGAAAGCAGTGGTAGTGCCCTGCTTGGTGCACTAAACCTGAACACCAAGTTTAGAAAGTCAGAGACTTAGCTCTGTGTGAATATGGAAAATTTATCACTTCATACTACGTACGTGCAATTTTGCAGACAGAATCTTTCATAACTAAAAAGAATTCATTCCTTTAAAAGAAGGGGTAGATGGGGCACAGGAGCTGTTGACCAAGCCAGGTTGAAGAGTCACTCCCACCAATTCAGCAATGATTCACTGACTATATTCAGTGATTTTGTAGGAACCCAAAATGTAGCACACTCAAAATTATTCCTCCAGCCCGTTTACAAATTCTGTATCACTCACTTCATTGCATTAAGGCATTTAAGGTGTCTGCGAAAAAATGCCATCTGATCTGAGAAAATGTTGTAAAGCCATTATGAAACCTGAAAAACTCAGCTCTAATGCATGTGTTGGGTTAGCAGCCAGAACCTGAATCTCTACAGAAGCAAGGCTCAGGAAAGAACCCCAGAGGTACACAGAGGAGCATTAAAGCAGGTAAAAATCTCCTGATGTGCCCTGCCAGGTGGGGCCCTAAGGAGTCCGTTCCAATCTGAAGACTTATAGGCCAACAGCCATGCAGGAAGGGGCACCCTAACAAGGGCTGCCAGCTGCACAGCTTTGATGGGGAGGCATCCTTCTGCAGCAGCCGCAAACCAGGCTGGATAAGCCTTCCTTCCACCTGTCTGCGGATGAGCACCAGTCTCCCTGCTGAATGGCAGAGAAAATGAAGCAGAGTTTATGAGATTTGCCCAAGGCCATAGAAGCCGTCCAGGTCACACCTGGGATTGGGATTCAGATCTTTCTGCCTTCCAGAAAGACAACTCCTGTCTCTCTCGATCATGTCCTATTTTTAAGTTCATTAGTTAACCTCTGGGTACTCAACCAGTTTCAAGTGCCAGGACGTCAAAGCGTTTTAAATGGACGAGCCTAAAGTGATCATTGTCTCCGCACCCGGCTCATCGTCTGAGCCTCTGCAAAGGTTCTGGGGCTTGTACAGAGGCGGGCTGCTCATCAACAAGTTTCCCTGGGAGGTGGGAAGCATCCTCCCTCTGATCAGAACATGCCTGTCACAGAGCGCCTGCGGCGACGGAGCAGAGCCTACTCCAAAAGAGCTGCTGCCCCAGATGGGGAGCCCAAAATCTGTCTTCTGGCAGAGGCTTAACTGTTTGGCTGCTGCTTCGGAAGGTCCATGCTGGTACTTCCCAGGAAGAGAGAGCCCAGCTGGGAAGCTGCCAGTTGCGGGCAATCTTCTCCTTCATTTCAACTCAACAAGGATTTAATGTGCTCCTGTGGAGGGTCCGGTCCTGTGGGGTACGCAGCCCCCACAGGGGTCTACAGTCATGCTGGGGAGTCCAGACACATGCGCAGGAGGCAGCCAGATGATACATCAAGACTCTGCATAATTAAGAGCCTGTGGAGTCAGGGCTACAGGAATTCAGGATGTGTTTGGGGCTGTTGGTGCAGCACTGTAAACACCACTCGCAGGATTTAGGGAAGACCCGAAGAGGTGTCCCCCACTCTATCAGCATGCTTCCAGCCCGTTCAGCAAACAAGCAAAAAGACTCAGACCACCACTAAAAGGGGACCTCTTAAGAATGGACAGGGCTGCCTCTGATGCAAAAGGGCTCTTTTCCAGAATGTTCCACGGGGCACTAAGCTGATCCATCCATATCTTTCTGAGGTCAAAGGCAAGCCGTGTTTGGCTCCATTCACTACTGTTGCTAATCAGACCTTGTGTTCTAAACTCTTGGCTCCAATCTGCCTCCTTCCCATTGCTCTGTTACCTACATTATTTTGCTCTTTGGTTTTTTTAGCATCCGTGGAGCACCCACAGGGCTCCTGGCCCTGTAGCCAGTGCCTAGATGGCATGGATTCATAACTCAGGAGAGCTTGCTGTGAGTGGCTGCTTCGTATCAGGCAAAGCAGTTGCACAGCGGAGGTTTCTGGCTGTGTGAAATTCTGGTTGTGTATACAGTCGGAAGCAGCGTTGGGGGCTGTGGTGGGCAGTGTGTGGGGCTGGAGGTCACCCTCCTGGACAGGCTGTCTGTGTTCTTCATTCAGACCCCTCACCTCCTGGAATGGTGACTTCTCAAGCTGCAGGATTTGCTTTGAGAAGACTTCTTGCAAATCTAATTAAGTGATTATTAGGAAAATAATCTGTTGGAAATCTTTGCCTCTTAAAAGATGGCAATTCCTACAGAGGCACTGGCTTCACTGTTGCGGCCACAATCCTTCCAGGTTTGGCAGGAAGTAGGCACTCCATAAATAGCTATTAAATACATTGTGCTATTTTGCTAGGGATGTCATAACAAAAGTGCACAAGCCAAGTGTCTTCAACAACAGACATTTATTTCCCTATGGTTGTGGAAGCTGGAAGTCCAAGGTCAAGGTGTCGGCAGGGTTGGTTGATCCTGAGTCCCCCCGATGACCCACAGGTGGCCACTTTCTTGCTGTGTGCACTATCTTTCCTTTGCACACATGTACACCTGGTGTCTAGGCAGTTTGGATGTGGACCCACCCTGAAGGCACCATCTGAACTGTATCACATTCGGAGGTAGTAGAGGAAAGAACTTCTACTTGTGAATTTGAGAGTGGGAGGGGAACACCTCAGTCCATTACAGGGATGGATGCTGGAAACTGAGTCAAGCGTATCACAGAAAATGGGCTCATATTGCAGTAGAGAAACCTGAGAATACTATGCGTAAGTATCACATTAGAGCAAGTTAAGATTATCCTTGTGATAATAGTTCTTCCTCACATCCTCACTTGAGTAGGGTAGGACAGGTGGGCTTTGCAGTCAGCCAGCCAGGAATGGTGGTGCGAAGGGGTTGGTGTGATTGAGTCACCCCATGATCCTGTGGAAAGCAGACCAGATGGAAATAGTCAATCAGAAAAACCATAAGGAATAAGAGTGATCACCTGCTCTGTCCTCCAGAGTTCATGGGGTGAAAGCAGGGACCCAGAGTTTATCTTGTCTTTTCCTTCCTGGGATTCCAGCTATGCAGAGTCCTGGAGAGCCAAGTGTCTGTCCCAGGAAGCATGAAGCAGATCCCTAGGTAGGAAGAAAGCCGCAATGCTCCCAGTTCCCAGCAGTGAATGCTCCCAATTCACTGGCAGTAACTCCTCGCTGCCTTTCATCTATCTGCTTTTATCCTGGCAATGGCTCACTTTAGCAGATTGCAATGGTTTGGATGTTTGAGTTTGTCCCCAAAGGGTCATGGTGCCTGGTGTGGCAATGTGGGAGGTTGTAGAATCTTTAAGAGGTGGGACTAATGGGAGGCCCTGAGGTCATTGGGTGTGGAGGTGCCCTTCAAAGGGAATGCTGATCTCCTGGGGTACATTCTTATGAGAGCAAGTTGTTAGAAAAGCCTGATCTTGACCCTGGAGCCAACTAGGAAGCCATGTGCTTACATACTTGAACCACACACTACTCTGCTCTCACCAGAAGCCAGTTCACTGGGAATACCCAATCTTGGACTTTCAACCTCTAAAACCGTGAGCTACATAAACCTCTTTTCGTTAAAATGTTAAATGCCTCAGGTATTTTGTTATAATGATGAACAACAGACTAATATTGGAACACAGTGGTTGGCAAAGTGGTGAAAACCAAAACTGCTAGTTAAACCTTAGTCCCCCCACTGTCCTGCTCCAAACTGAGAGTACAGAGAGCCACTGTCTACCCTGTTTAATTAACATTTCCCATCCTTTCCTGTTTCAAGTCTCAGCTGAGTGCTACCTTGAGCAGTGAAATGACACAGCAGAAGCGTGTGGAATTTTCTCCCGTCCCAAGCATGTTCCAGCAGCAATGTGTAATAACTAATTACTTGTGGCCTTCTCCTCCCCTTGTTATCTCCTGGAAAGAGTTGTTTCTCTAAGAACTTGCTACAGATGCTACCAAATAGAATCCCCAGGATAATTAGCAGACGTGGGGCCTCTGACATGTTTCGGTGGTGAGTCTGCCGGGCTCGGAGTCTCTGGCTTCCTCACTGAGCTCCAGAGCAGGCCGGATGCTGTCTGTGTTAGGATTTGCATATGTTCTTCCCGGAGTCATTGACCGCCCCTTTGCTCAAGAAAGCACCTCTCTGAATCAACAATGACTTTCCAAATCCGTGTCTTTGCCTTTCCAGTCGCTGCTTTCTCTTCATTTACCCAGTCACGTCGGGTTAGGGAAGCACAAATGTGGAAAGTTTCCCAAACAATTGCGATCTCCAGAATCCAGGGCCATTTGCATTTCAGCCCAAGACAGCAGCTTCTGAAACAGCCTGAATGGAACTGGGGAAAACTTGCACATCCACAGCTGATAGAATGCTTCTGCCAGCTGCTCCTGCACTCAATTGACATCGTGTTGACTCTACTTCCCTTCAATCTCCCTTTCTATATAACTTCAATTCTCGCGTTCCCCGTGGCTATTCCCAGTGGCTTTATACCTCGGCTCAGCCAATCTTTGAGAAACAATGCCATGCCTCTGCCTCGGTTCTTTCCCATTCCATCTCCTACTTGATCCCTATCTTACCTGTGCAAACAAAATTGGGATACTGCCAAGATAAGAACAACCCTTTACCCTCAGTGACTGAGCGTAGGGACCCATGAAAGGGACCCGATATAGTTCAACTGGAAGTTGGCTGCCTGTGCTTTATTCTGCAAGATTGAAGATCGGGACAATCTTGATTGCCTCTTACTGAGAAAATGTATCCCTAAACCTGCCTGTCATTTCCCTCTTAGTGATCCCGATGTCCCTCTCTGACCTCACTAGGCCCTGCACCCCTTCCCCCGTTGGGTTCCAGCCACACCTCTTCCTTCCTTCCTGGTGAGCCAGGGACTTGGCACTTTCTGTTTCCTCCTCCTTGCCCACCTTTTTTCTGTAGCTGAATTGTGTCCTTGTCATTAGTCAAAAGAATTCAGCACGGACTGAAATGATACCTCCTTAAAGAAGTTCCCCCCACCAGAGTTGAAACACTGGCACCACCTCTACCCCATCGCCCAGAAAGAGATGTGTAGTAACAGTCTGCACAGGAAGCAGAGGAGAAATTGGCTTGTTGTTTAGTGTGAGGTTCTGTGGGATGTTTTCAGTCACAGGTGATCTCTGAGAAGTGGCAGCTTTGCCACCAGTGTGCACGGGCTTCACACAAAGGGTACAGCTCTCACCTTCATGCAGAGGACTCGGGTTTACACACTCAGGGATGATGCCATCTGCTCACAGCCTCTTCCTCACTTCCAGATGCTTCTGCTGTTACCTGGGAGGGAGGTGTTGAGATCCTGTCACTACTCCTGGCTCAGCAAGTCCATCCACCTTCTCAGTTATGTGGTCAATGTGCAGCCCATCTTCTCTACCGAGGAGGAAAAAAACCAGACCTCAGTACTTGTCATTATCTTCAGCATTTCATCCTTGATAGGTCAAAAAGCAGTTAAGTCACTGTCCATAAAATTAAGCATGAATGCACTCATTCTCTCAATCCCTGTTTTTATTTCTCTAAACTGTGTTCAGCCTGGAAACAAAGGGCCCTGGCTATCAGGGTCAGTGGAAGAACAATGAGTTAACACCAGGCTTGGGGGTGAGCCCCTCCCAGAGGCCAAGCCCTCATCACATCACCTACTTTTCTGCCAAGATGTCTCCTAACTGTATCTTACAGATTATTGTCAAACTAACCATCCTAAGAAGCAGTTAACTATTCTATAGTAGTTCCCCCTGATCTTCACTGAAAATGCCCTAAGACCCCAGTAGAGGTCCAAAATCAGGAATAGTACAAATCCTATATAGATTATGTTTCACATGTGTGTGTTAAATTTTTATTTATAAGTTATGCATTGTATGGGATTAATAATAGTAATAAATTAGAATAATCATCACAAGATAGTTCAATAGCAGTTTTGAGAGTGTTGTCTCTCTCTCTCTTTCCCCCTCTTCTCCCACTCAGAATGCCTTGCTGTACTGTATTCGCCTATCTTGTTATCATGTAAGGTTACACAGTCAGTACCTGTGTGATGCTTGAAGGGGGGTGAATGACCTAGGCATTGTGACATAGCACAATGAACACAAGTATGTGGTGTGATATTGTGAGGGTTGATACGAAGACAGAGATGGCTGTTAAGTAACTAACAGGCAGGTAGTGTCTACAGTGTGGAAATGCTGAATAGAAGGACGGCCCATGTTTCAGGCAGGATGGAGCAGTGTGCCTTGAGATTTCACCACCCAGCTCAGAATGGCGTGCAATTGAAAACTTTTGGTCTGTTTATTTCTGGAATTATCCTTTAATGTTTTCAGGCCGTAGTTGACCATGGGCATCTCAAACTTTGGAAAGCAAACCTATAAAGGGGGGATTCGTGTCCTTCCTACCTAAACTAACTCCCTTTGGGCTCAGAGTTTTTTTGAGTTTTTGAAACTCTTTACAATCTCACCTTCACTCTACTGTATCTCTTTGTGTCTCCAGCAATTCCCTCTTTTCCAGCCAAGCCAGTTGCAGTATCCTCCCCTCCACTTTGATTTTTATTTCTACAGTACCTGTTATAGAACTTAGACTTGGATGAACCTTACAAATTATTGAGCCCATCGCATCAAAAGGAAAACGGAAGTTCACAAGCTTAGGGTCACAAAGTTAGTTCTAAAACTACTTTCTTGACTTTCAAGGATTTTCACCCCGAGCATGATCACTTTTGCTTATTGTATATAGGTCCAGGTAGACACAGGTCCATGTGCTAGTGTGTTAGGAGATACTTCAGGGCTCAAGTAAAGTTCTCAATCAAGGAAAATTAGGGGAGAGGTTTTGTTGAGTGAAGAAGAAAAGAGGAACCCAGTAAGAAGAAGGAAGGAGAGGCTGGAGCGGTGGCTCAGTGGTTATGGCACTTGCCTGGCATGCAGGAGTATGTGAATTTGAACCCCAGCACCACGTATGCAACAAAATTTTAGAGCAATGAAAGTCACATGAAAAACTAAATAAAATTGATTCTCTCTCTCACTGTCCCTCTCTCTTAAAAAGAAGAAGAAGAAGGAAGGAAGGAAGGAGTTGTGGGCTACAGGGAATCATGGTACAGATTTGACCTGGTTCTCCTGGTCATCTGCATTTGTCATCTGCATCATGTGAATATGAGGTCCCCATTCTGATTTGCCATATCGTGAGCATTCCAAATCCTTGAGTTCATCTTCGCACTGGAGGAAAGCAACTATAACATGCACACCTGGTTTGGTTTGGTTTTTTTTTTTTTTTTTGGTTTTTTTTTTTTTTGGTCTTCAGCATGAAACCTAGGAGTACACTTACTGGGTGAGAGCTGAAGCAAGAGTTTAAAAGTCCAGTAATTGTCGACTGATGGTGCCTCAGTGGTAGTTCCAATATGTCAGTTAATGCATAATGTTTCCCTGCATGAAACCTGACCAAAAAGCTTTGAAGTTGTTTGGCCCCTACTGTTTGCAGAGGAAAACATGGGGACTGAGGGCCTGAGAGGGAAGGGCCATGTGGGCACACTGACCAGCAGGAACTTGCTGTTAGGTGGAAAAGAGACCTCGTCCTCAAAATGCAAAGAGATCAGCGATTCTTAAACGATGTTCAAGGTAACTACGTGAATTGACACAAGAGCTAGCAGAAAAAAGAAAAAATATGTATTTTTTTTCTTTTTCAGATATATGTATCTGAAAAAAAGCTTCTTTGTCTTTTTCTTCCCTGTATTTGAATATCTGCACATTAAAAGACACAATATCCAACAGCAAACATGGATCAACCTCATTAGGAAGAAAGAAAACGGAACTAAACCTCACAGAGAAAGAAAAAAGCTGTCATTTTCTTTAAGGACACTATTATGTTCTTATTGACAAGACAAAAGAGTAATAAAGTTAAAATAAAGCAACTACAAGCTTGAATGTTTGGTTGGAGGGTAATAGAGAGACATGCTTTGAAGAAGAAAGAAAACAGATCTTTTAATCCACTTCTGCTGGAACGGGGAGAACTGACCTTCCCCCTCACTGACAGCCTTCTTGAGTCAGTTCCAGGGGCAAAATTCTTACGTCATTGATACAATCCAGGAATTTTTAAACTAGAAGTCTGCTTGAATAATCCTTATGTAGGAGTCTCTTCTAGTTGGAAGGAGTGAGGTCTATGGCAGTTAAAGGGCTTACCTATGCTCAAGCAGCTATTAAAGTTCAAGGTTGAATTCTATAAATCAGCAACAACTGAACCTTATTTTTTCCAAAGATAGTATCTCTTTATACAGGCTTACTAGAAATCAGCATGCTAAAAACAAATACATGGTGCTTATTCTGAAATCTATCCAGAAATGTGTATCTGAGGATTCTTTTCCTTTTCTTTTTTAAGAGAGAGGGACAGTGAAAGAGAGAGAAAGAGAGAATGAATTTATCAGTTTTATTTAGTTTTTCATGTGGCTTTCGTTGTTCCGACACTTCATTGTATATGTGGTGCTGGGGTTCGAATCTGCATCCTCGCACATGCCAGACCAGTGCCATGACTGCTGAGCCACCGCTCCAGCCTTGTACTTGGAGATCCTGAATACACTTGCTAAGCTTTCATGAATTTACAGTCCCAATTTCCTCCTCCCTGGGTGGACTAGATATTGAGCAGTTGAAGAAAAAGTGTCAGGGGATCCCCATCCTTCCTCACCGCTGTACCTAGGTGACAGCCAACACCTTCTCCCTGTGTACTGTCCTTGTTGGGACAGGAACAAAGCCTCTCCAGCCCTTGTTATGAAAAGAATGAGGCAGGAAGACCCTCCTAGCGGTGCATGAGTTATGCGACTCCACAGAACCACAGTGAGAGCAGCCAGACACCTTGAAAGTGACAAGCTCTCCCTTATAATATATAATAGCCATTCACAAAAGGGAAAACGCAATAATTTTTTAAGTACTTTGGGCCATTTTCCTCCTTTGCTTCCCTCCTGGAGGAGTCTGGGCACGTTTTTATTTGAAAAGGTGCATGGTGGCATTTTATGTCCTACCGTCCACCTTTTAATAGCCCTGGCTGCCCCGGGTGCTCATTTTCAAGATCCCCTCAGAGAAGGGGGACTTTTGGCAAGTGCTCTGCAGCGGACAGCTTCGGGGAGATGGCAGGTTTTAATTGATGTATTATGGGCGTTGCTTTCTCTCTCTCTCTCTCTCTTTTAAAAAGGACAATAGATTTAGTATCCTCCTAGGACCTATAGATTTTAATATGTCTGTTATTCTCCTTTTATTGGAACTTGTGTGTTTGTGGCCAATAGATGGTCTTGCTGGTCCCTTTTTGTCTCCATGTGACACTGGGCACTGAGTGTCAATATCTTTTGTCTCTTTTCAAGTAAACTTTCTAGAAAGGAAATAACCTGCAAGCTCCCTTGTATAAATTCTCATCCCAAGGGCCAGTCACACAAATTCTTCTCAAGCTAGCTGTCGGGTGGTGAGTTAACAATTATGGTAAGATGAAACTGTAGAGGGAGGCTAAAATGGCCAAAGTCTCTCATTTAACATGGTACAAGAGGCAGCTCTTTGGCCCTGAGGGAGGAGAGTTCCCCAGGCATTGGTTGTACAAGTTGTCCCCTATGAAATTGGCAGGAAGCCAACTTGGAGGCAGCAGGGTGCTTCCCAAGAACCTCAGAACACACCAGCTCTGCCTTTCTGCACCCAGAAGCACCAATGCCTGCATGCCCTCTGCTTGGATAGCTCTATCTCTGTTCCTCACCCATTTCTCCCAGTACCACATGCAGGGGAGTTTCTTGCTTCCAGTTTCCCTTGGCATTCCAGTTTCCCTTGGTCTATTAAGACCTGTAAAAAAGCAAATTTGAGAGGCTGAAGCAGTGGCTCAGAGGTTACATCTCTTGTCTGGCATGCGGGAGGACATAGGTCTGAACCCCAGCACCATGTATGCAATGAAGTATCTGAGCAATGAAGGCCACGTGAAAAACTAAATAAAATTGTTTCTTTCTCTCTCTTTCACTGTCCATCTCTCTTTATAAAAAAAAAAAGAAAGAAAGCAACTTTGAGAGTTAAAATTCACATACCACAAAATCCATGCATTTTGGCACACAACTATATGATTTTTTTTTTTTTTTTGCAAATCTATAGAGTTTTGCCTTCATCAGCATCCTCTACTTCTTGGAACATTTCCAGCAGCCAAAACTTTCCTACTGCCCATTTCCTCTTGACCTCCACTCCCACTGATCCCTGTTCTGCCTCCACAAATGTGGCTTTTCTGGGCATTGGTTATAGGTGGGATTATAGAATATGTAGCATGATATTATAGAGGTTCAGCTATATCATTGCATGTATCATTCATCTGTGGCTTCATTTTCGATTTCATTGCATTTCTATGAATATATCTTAATTGACACATACAATTGTACATATTTATCAGGTACAGTGACATTTCAATACATACATAAAATGTAATGATCAGATCAAGGTAACTGGCATATCTATCACCCCAGGCGTTATCACTTCTTTGTGGTGGAAGCAATCAAAATCCTCTCTACTAGGTACTTTGAAATACATAATTAATTGCTGTCAGCCACAGTTTCCCTACTGTGCTTTAGAATATTAAAAGTTATTCCTGCTATTCATTTGCACCCCTAGACCTATTATGAGAAAAAGTGTGGAGATTCTTCAAAAATCTGTAATTGGAACTACCGCAGAGTCCAGCAGTCCCAGTTCCAGGTGTACATTCAAAGGAAAGAAAACCAGCATTTCAGAGACATGGGCTCTGCCATGTCTCTTGTGGCACTATTCACAAAAGCCAAGATACGGAGTAAACCCAGCGTCCACTGGCGTGTGAATGCCCAGTCCTTCTTCTTGCTGACTAGTATTCTGGTGATGAAAAGTAGGCCACATTTTCTTCATCCATTCAGTAGCTGAAGGACGTTTGGATGGTTTCCAGATTGGGGCTCTTATGCGGTTGCAAACATTCACATGAATTTCTTTGCATGGACATGTTTTCCAATAAACCTCTTAACTGCCACTTATTAGATGTTCCCGTGCCCCAAACGATGCTAATAACTTTCGGTGCATTCACAACAACTGGTGAGGCAGGAATTTTAATGAGGAATCCATGGCTTCGACAGAAGCAACTCACTTGAAGAATGTTTGGTGGGCCAAAATTCAAGACTTTGCTTCTCGCCCTGTGCCAGGCTCCTTGTGTGTAACAACAGTGCATGTATTTCAAAGAAGCCTCCACAGACACTGGATTACCTCCCTCCAGCCCTTTCCAAAGGCTCCAGTGCAGGTTTGAATGGATTGCATGTTTGCAAATCTGCCCCAGAATTTCATGTAGGGATTGTCTCTTTTAAATGAAAGCAGCACTCACTTCCAACCCAGTTTTAATATTGATACACAGATCGATGTAAATGTATCAGTTGTCAATTATCTGCTTCCATAGTTAGCACTAAGTTGGGTACTGCAAGGACCCAAAGGGTGAATACAAACAGCCAGATCCCTTGGGGGCAGTGTGGTAGGAGCAGCAGACTCTCACATGCAGTCTAAATTACAGGGAACCAACTATGTGTGTCCTAAGAGCCTTGATTGGTTCATAGCCCTTGCTGGTGCCCAGACAGCTCTTGACTCCAAGGCACCTGCCTGATCTTTTCTCCAGGTATGTCGCACTGCAGAGCTGAAGTGCTGATAGGGCTGGACTCTACACAATTAGCAAGCATCAAAAGTTCGCCTACGGAAACAACCTTAACATTATTTAAGACATGCTTTTCAAGTAGTAATTGGATCATCAGCAGTGCCCACTATAAATATAAAAACATTGGGGTTTATTCATTTTTTTCCTTCACATATCTCGTTGATGTTTATTAAACACCCAGCTCCAAGTCCAGGGCAGGACATTAACTATGAGCCAAAGAGAGTTCCTGGCCCTCCTGAAATTGACAATTTTGTGCAAAAGATGGATATTAAATAAAGAAATAAATCACTGAAAGTATGAGAATTACTATGAAGAAACACAGGGCGTCAAGTGAGAATTTACATTTACTGTAAAGCCAGATGGTATTGGACTGATGATGCTCAGTCTCCTACTAAAACACAACCACGAAAAATAGTAAATCCAAACAAAAATAAAAACAAAACAAAAGAAATAACATCAACATTTCAGGGACGCTTGCATTGCTGTGTTTATTTTCAAAATGGCCAAGATCTAGAATTAACCTCAGTGTCCCTGGGTGGAGGAAGAATTCACAGAGATTAGGGGTCAGGCTGGAGAGATGGGAGAAACAGACGCATTTATAAATGGAAAGGCCTTCCTCCTGTGTCTTTTGAAAATATTCTGCAAATCTTCCATAAAGATTGGCAATTTTCCTATCAAGGCCGGGTAACCTAATATATCAGTTCTCCGTTTCCCCTGCCCACGTTAGTGATAACACATCTTCCATTAACCTATGCTGAAAGAGCCATTTCTATTCTAAGAATCTATTTACGTTCCCCTATAACTTTCCTAAAGATACGCCTCTGGACTGCAATACCTCATGCTTATAGTGAGCTGAAATGTGACTACTTTCCCCAGATTTCAGGAACATTGATTGAGCCTTTTCTGAGTCACTTGATCATGGGGCTGTCGTCCTTCAAAGGCAAAAAAAAAATTCTTCCCTTTCATTTGAGGGGACTAACAACTAAATTTGCTTTTTGTTACTTGTTGGAGATCTGACCTTCAAAGTCAACAATATCCTATGACATTTTCTCCTTAATCACTTCACCCATTAGAAAAAAGGCAATCTTAGTTCTAAAATTTCTTTGACTACACTGGTGTTTTTTTATTCTTTTTTTTAAATTTATTTAATATGTCTTACATTTTGGAGGGAATTATTATTACACAATCATGCATACATGGATATTGACAAAGTAAGTTAAGGCCGATCCTAGTCCAGGATCTTCCCTCTTCGTCCGCTCCCTCTTCTCATGTCTCCTCTGCTTTACCCCCATGTTATAGATTGAAATAAGCATTTACATGCATATTAATTTTTTTAAATTTCTGAGTTTCTCTGCTTGCCTGTGTATAGTTGGGTTTCTCAAGGGAGTTAAGAGTTCCCAGTTGCATTGATAACCCCCCTAATCCCTCTCTCCCCTTCCTGCCTCCCTCCCTTCTCCCCACACCTTCATAGTTATGGTTCCCCCTGCTTATGTGAAACTTCTCCTATGTTGAGATTATTATTTAAGCTTAGCTAACTTTCATCCTGTCTTAGCTCCCACATATAAGAGAAAACATTCATCCCTTAAGTCTCTGAGTTGGGGATATTTCACTCAGCGTATTTTTTTCCATCTCCATCCATTAGGCTGCAAGTGCCATGATATCATTCTCTCTAATAGCAGAGTAGAACTCCATTGCATACATGTACCGCAGTTTTTGAATCCACTCATCCAGCGAGGGGCATCTGTTCTGCTCTCTGTGTTTTATTAGCGTAAGTGACACACTGAAAGTTACAGCATCTCCTCCTCTTGGTATTTTGTCAATTCTTTATGAAGCTTCTTGGGTTAATCCTTGTTCCTTTCCAGTTGTCAGAAACCTTTAGTTAAGTGATCTTTTTCCCTGAGAGATGTGTGTGTGTGTGTGTGTATGTATGTGTATATATATTTTTTAACCTTTCATAATCTCCAGATCCTGCTGAATTTGTTTATTGAAAATGTGCTATCCTATCCCACTTTCCATTGCAGAATTAGGTGTCCATTTTCCTTAATTGCCTGGCATCAAGAACAGAAAATTTTCCATAATTCAATATCAGATTTTTTAAATTTAATTCTCTTCATTGGTAAGAAAAGCATGTTTCCCCCATCCCAAGTTGATTAAACTATTTTATAGTGCAGATTGAAAAGCTTTTCAAATTCCATTAAATTTTTCTGACATGTATTCAAGGTCTTGATGTACAAAATATGCTATGTAAAAATGGCTGGTGTTTTAAAAAAAATAAAAACAGTAGTCTGTGTACATATCTACATTTTTTAAAAGAAATTAAAATGTAATAATACAGATTTTATTACATATCTGTTAGAATAATTGAGCACCACTTTTTCCATTGTGGTGGAAAAATTCAGGCAAAAGTGAAAAATAGTTGTTAGAAGAAAGACTATACAAGGTAATTATACTAAGAACAGACAGGAACAGGGTGCTACATGAGGCAAAGTTCTTTCCTTTAAAAGATTTATACCTAAGTAGGTTAAGAAAAAGAGGATGTAGAAATATCCATAATAAGGTGAACATAAGAGAATAAAAGTTGAAGGAAAACAGAGAGGTGGTCATCGGTATTAGGCTGAATACTTCAGGGGACTCCTTATTAAGTCCTGCATCCTGCACCCAAGAGGTCATCCAAGGTAGTAGGAGGCACAGTGACATCAGTACTGATAATGCATTGGAATAGCTTTGCCCCAAATCTTTTAAGTCATGTATCTTGCCTAGCTAGAAGGCCCCCTCACTTCTATTAAGGGAGGAGAGGTGGAGAGAGACTTGGGATCTGGAACTGGTTTGATTTCTAGCTATATTCCCCACTCTGGAAAAGTCTTACTAATCTCCCTGTGCTTTCACCAAGGTACTCACAAAGATGAAAGTAGAAGAGGTGGATTACAGGATGGGTTCACTATGTAGGTTCAGTGCTCGTGACCTCCCTGGGGGACTTTAACAAAGGGAAGAATGAGCTGAATGACCAGGAGGATGAAGTGATAAACTGGGTGCAAAGCTCACAGCATAAGTACTGGCACTGAACAGGTGTAAAATGCACACAGTGTGGCCACCGCCTTTCCCAGCCGCTGCTCCAGGTGGTGTAGCCCTAGGCCCTTGGGTTCTCCAGTTGCTGCCCCCCTCAGAGCAGCAATTCATCTATACTTTGATCCTCTTGCTAGTCTTTTGGGAGCCCTTTTGAATATTAAACTCATTAGCCAAAGAAACCGATCTGCCATTAAAGTATACATTTCAGTCTGGGGCTTTCTTTCTTTCTTCTTTAATAAGAGTGTTATGGGTGGCTGATTCAGCAATAAGGATAGCTTTCCCTCCCACCTCCAGAAATGTGTCTGAATGGATATTTTATTTGCAGGGAGTGGGGGACAGAATACCTCCTTCCACCTTCCATGGCATGACTGCTTAGAAGTTTTCTGAGAACTTAAGCCTAGTATACTCCTGGTGTGGTTGTATCATAATCTACCAGTGGATCAGGAAAGTCTCTTTGGGAAAATCATGAAGAAAATTGTGTAGGAGAAGACTAGGGCATGTGACATGAGTAGGCCTGGTTTGAATACCATCAGGAAAGGCTTCCCAAAGAAACTATTAAATAGAAGGGACCCCAGGAGGGGAACAGGACAGGAATGTACATCAACGGGAAAGGGAAGGGTGTCCCAGGCATTGAAAGGGTGGGGAGAGGAAAGAAATAGATGGTAAGAAGTGGGGAGGGACCAGGGCTTCAGGGGCCATCATACAGGGACAGGTGGCCTAAGAATCCTGCCTTGGAAAAACAGAAAGCACATAAAGGATTTTTAAGAAAGGGGTGTATTGACCAGATATGTTTGTAAAATATCATTATGTCTGCCATATGGATACAGGATTAAACAGAAATGCCAGAGTGAGGTGGAGAGACTCTATTAGAGGTTGTCACACTCCAAGTGGGCACGTCTGGGGCAGAACAGCATCCTCTTCCCCTGGTAGTTTACCATCTAATAAGGGAGAAGATGCACCTGCTCAGAATTACTAAGATGTACCATCTGACGGAGCCATGAAATTCAGCACAATAGAGTGAGAGAAGAGAGAGGTCACTTTAGTAGAGAAGATCAGGGAAGAAATATCTCTGAATCATGGAACAGGAGCCCGTGAGTTAAGCTGCCTGAAATTTGTGTGTTCTTCGGGGCCTGTTTGTTGTTATTTTTATTTTAGACACAAATTCAGTCAGATTAAGAAATTACTTTAAAATTAGCTTTCTTACTGGTCTTTTTTAAGGTACACATACAAACACAGATTATATTCAGACTCATATTATCTTTGTCAGACAGATAAAAAGCAAGTTTTTGTTTTGTTTAAATTTCCTTCTAGGGTGGAATAATTCAGGGTCATCTATCAGGGAATTAGTGTTGAGTCTCCTGTCCAGAGGACACACTCTGGACACAGAAAAAGCACACAGACATGCACAAATAAAAGTAAAGTGGGGTATGATGCCTGCATCCTGAGAAATCCAGACCCAGTCGCTTTCCAAAAGACTTATGCAGAGTTCTCCACCGGGGAGCTCTTGGAACTCCTTCTTTTAATTATATTAAATTTATGTTTTTAGCTAAAACATGAGAAGATTAAAATTGTGGCTATTAGTAGGATACCATGTGATAGTTTGATACATACATACATCAAGTAGTGTTTAAATCAGGTTTGTCATCTTTTTCTTTGTGGTAATACTATTCTCAAGCTTCTAGCTTTTTGAAATAACACAGTACCAGATCATTATCTGTCCTGTTCCTTCTTGAAACACCAGTGTGAGCCTTCCACCCGCTCTTCCCCACCGAACATGTATGTGCGTCTACTTTTCACTGGGGACAGCCAGTCAGGAGCACTGATTTGCTGTGATAGATCACCTCCCAAGCAGTACTGGTGAATCTCTCTCAAAAAGAAGAAGATAGCACTATGATGAAATGACAAGTCAGGAAAGTATTCACTTGGCCATGGCAGGAGGCATGAGGAGCGTTTGACCCAGGTTTCCATACCAGCTCAGTTCTCAGCTCCACCGCTGTTAGAGCTTGGGCAAGTCACTGAAGCTGAGTTGCTTTGGAGAAATGAGATGGGTAGAATGACCAACACCAAGGTGTTTTGCCAGCTTAGCCCTAGATTTACATTCCAGCCAGGAGAGCTGTGATGTGGTTTTTCAACAGGATCACCTAGTGTTACAAGTATTGGATTTTGTGGGTTTCTACACAGAATTCTGGACTGTATTTCCCATACTCATGTCAAGAAAAACACATACAGAAAAAGGGGGAAAGATAAAAGGGAGCTCATATTGCTTTAAGTTTCTCTCCAAGAGGAGATGGCCCAAAATTATGAAGTTTGACTATGCCCAGTGGCTTAGACATGCGATGGAAGAAATGGCATATCTGAGCTGACAAACATCGTCTCCTGTGGTTCCCATTCTTAGACCACACCCAGGAATTCTGCTCCATTGGAGACTGTGCAGCGTGAGGATGTCACAAGTTTGAATGCATTCAAAGAAGCAAGATGAAGACTAAAGAAAAACTGGTACCTAAGGAAAATCTGCTAAAAACTGGCAGAGTTTTTGGTCTTGAGAAGACTTCAGGATGCATTACAACTGTTTCAGATTTTGTGAATAACTGTCAGAAGAAGAGAAATGAGACTTAACCCTGGCTCTGAGTTTGCTCATACACTTGGAATAAATTGCTGGAAATTTCAGGGAGCTTGATTCAGGCTCCACATGTAGAAGAAATGTTTGACAAAAGTACATAGACCAGAAGAGAAAAGGACCCAGTTTCCCTTGTAGAGGGATGGATATTAATAGAGGCTGGATATTAATAATTTGTTTTTACTGCCAAAGGCTATAATTTGAGTGATCTTACATGTGTTAGCTCAATCCTCATAACAACCATTTGTAGTGGCTTCTATGATCATTCCACATGGTAGATAGAGAAACTGAGGCACAATATGATTAAGTCACTTACCTTAAAGCACACAATTATTAGGTGGCCAAACTGGGATTTGAACCCAGGCAGTTCAATCGTACGGTCCGCAGGCTTACCCATGCTGCCAAATTGCTTCGAGGTGGATGTCACCAAGAGATGCTGGCTTCCCAGGTGGTCTCAACATTGGCGAAGAGCTCACCAATGGTGGTGCCGTCTGTGGAGCCTGACACTCGCAGAATCCGTGATGGTTCCGAACATATGTGGAGGTGTGTTCCTGCAGGAGCCCTTGTGTCCCTGATACTAAGCTTGTGCTCAGCACACGTTCTGCTGTTTCCATATGCAATCATCCCGTTGCCTCTCCGACCCCATCAGGAGTTGAGGTTCATTATTTCTTGGTAATATTTTCTTTATTTTCCATAGTGATGTCGTTTACTTCTGCAGCCATGGTGGGACATCCCTTTTTTAAAACATCATGAAGACATCCAAAGAGAGATGAGGGACTTGACAATGAAACTATTTCTGGGTAGAGAGGCTACAACCGACACTGCTTCCAGACAGGATGGAGAGCTGTTTATCTTCTTCCCCGTCAGAGACTGCACCTCAGGTTGATGTTTGAGAGCGATGCAGGTTTAATCAGCCCCTGGCACACACCAAGAAGCACAAGGAGAAACGGAAAGTGCTTCCTGTTGCAGGAAGAGGCGAGGAGTTCCTTACTAACTTGATAAGATCTATCTCAAGGCGGTTGACCAGGCAGGAGAAATGACCCCATTTCATAGACAGGGGCTTTAAGTAATTTGACAACAGGTAGTTAAAAACGGAAGCATACCATACTGTCAATCACATCTCGTCCTGCTGGATTTTAACGCTTGTTTTACTTGAGGGAAGATGATATTTGAACATTTTATGGCACCCGTCAACAGGAATGTGCACATGGTTTCAAATAAGGGTTTTCAGCCTTCTGAAACCAATTACTTCTGCCTAAGTGGAAATGCCAAAGCAGAGATGTGTCAGCAACTAAAAGAATAATTTTTTCAAAGAAATTAAATATACACAATGATGCCGTGAAACAGGAGGAACTGTGCACACCCATCACATGCGCAAACGTTTCTAGAGAGAGATTTCAGAAAGTCTGTGTCAAACAGTGTTAACCCAGAGAGAGGCAGAAATGTCAGACACATTACATGGGCAGAACGTGCAGCTGGCATTTGGCTGCCTGGGGGGAGGGGAGATGTCCTCCTGTAACTAATTCCTCAGGAGCCTCATGCTGAGCTTGTCTACAGGGAAGGGAGCAGAAAGCCAGGAGAGGGAGGGCAGATATTGCCTATTATGGTTTTTCTTCCCAGCTAGGGAAGA
Organism: Aplodontia rufa; assembly: GCA_004027875.1. Taxonomy (NCBI): domain Eukaryota; kingdom Metazoa; phylum Chordata; class Mammalia; order Rodentia; family Aplodontiidae; genus Aplodontia; species Aplodontia rufa. Next base: position 83,175 of record PVKS010002089.1, read on the forward strand.
TTTCAGCTGATTCAGATTGGAACTGCTGGGGATTTTTTTTTTTTTTTTTTTTTTTGTCGTGGTGGAGTGGGGAGAATCACAAAAGAAGTGTCCCCTTCCCCTTCTGAGTTCCTGCGGATGTTGAGCCACTGTCTCCTGATCATTAGCATGGGTGGCGCCATTGAAGGCAAGCCAGACTGCCACTCATAGAGACTCTCCAGTGTGCCGCCTCAACCTGTGAGTCAGTCCTCTCCCTGGGAAGGTCGTGAGAGAGTCCAGGGATGAGGATGACTGACAGGGTGTGAATGCAGATGTGTCTTGCAGAGACCTTTCCTCCTAGACAGCAGTTGGAATCTTTATGTTAACCTTCCAGCGCGTGTCCAGGGAAAGGCAGGGACTTGGCAGTGGGACTGTTTGATTTTGCATGAGTCCTCTTACAGGAGTTGTGAATTTTTCTCGCAGAGAGTCATTTCTAATTCCTAACAGGTTGTCAATCTGAATTTTGTCTGCTTCCTTCACCAGGCCTGCCAGGTATATTAGCAGGAAAAGGTTCTGTGAAAATAGATAGAAAATGAGATTTATTAACTGTAAACATCTGTGAAGTCAAGCATCCTGTGTCTGTTACCAAAGTACTTTATTTCAAGTTACTCTGTCTACATCTGTCACATTTTTTTTTATCCTCCCGAGACCTATTTGTGGTAGTACCTTGTACTAATGGAAATGTGCCATTGGCTTTACCCTTTATTGTAGCTCTGAGTCAAGATATTTAATAAATAGGCGAAAAGGAAGAGCAGAGAAGTGATCCATTTTCTTAACTGGAGCTTCTCCAAAGCATGGATTATTCTTGCTCTTGGTTTCTGATATTTAGTATGCTGAGCAGATTGTTAAGAAACCCCTGATGTCCTCTGCTTCAGGTGGCTGGGTTTGTTGACAAATCTTCAGGTACACCATTTGCCCTCAAATGGCAGGCTGCTCTCATGTCAGCTTAATCATCCCGTGCATTTTAGGGCAGTTTATGTTTTATAAGGTATTTTTACTTATATTACCTAATTGATCTCATTGGATTATTATATTGATCCCCTGTGGTTATTGTTATTCGCTCCATTTTTTTTTTTAAGTAGGAAGCTAAAGGCAGGGGACTCATGCTGACCACAAAGTGGACTTGTGCTCTTTCAACCTACTCCATATATAGAGTAGCATATCTTCTCTGCAGAGGATACCTATGTTCAAAGACCCCACTGAGTGTCTGAAGCTGCAGACACCACATACACCATGTTTTATCCCCATGCGTACATACCTATGATAAAGTTTAATTTATAAATCAGGTACAGGGAGAGATTAACAACAATAACTAAAAGTAGAACAGTTATAACAATGGCCTTAGGAAGTTGCCAGCATCACTATTGGAACCATTATTAAGTAAAACAAGGGCTATTTGAACACAAGCACTGTGATATCAGGGCAAATAAAGTGATAACCAAGATGGCTCCTAAGTGACCGTCGAGCAGGTAGCATATACAGTGGGGATACACTGAAGAAAGGGATGGTTCATGTTGGAGGCAGGTGAGAGCAGGGCATTGCAAGATTTCATCTCTCTGCTTGGAATGACACATAATTTATAAATGATGACCTGCTGATTTCTGGAATTTTACATTCAATAACTTTCATACCATGGTTGACTACAGGTAACTAAAATCATTAAAAAAAAAAAGGAAACCATGGATGAGGGAGGTCTATTACATATATTTTTGAACATTCTCTTCTCTTTTACCTAACTTCTTTTTTCTTGTCTTGCCACACTAGACATAGTTATGACATAAAACAGGTTTGACTTGTTAGGTCTCATCCCGTCTTCTCCTGCCCAGTCCCCCAAGGTATGCTTATACATATATTTTGTTCCCTCCCTCAGCTTAGGATCCCTGAGATGCTATGAGCTTCTTCTCATTTACAGATAGAATCATAAATAAATCTGACAAGGGGTTAGTATTGCCTCTCACAAGTCTCAAGAAATCAAAGGGATGCTGCTAGAGTGGTGGGATTCTGTTTACACTTATTTAAATAGAAGGGAAATGAGGAGCCAGGGGAGAAATCCCAACACACCTTCAATCAGTCCCAGCAATCCTTTAAATCTCCACACTTCAGTCATCTCAGCCTTTGGGCATGGGCAAATATGTTCCCAGAAGCTAGGGAGGACAGACGCCCTAGTCGAAAGACTGTGTCTTCTATCTGTTCAGACAAGCTTAGTCTTCTCTCATGAGTCCGCCAGCGAAAAATCTTGAGAATTAGGGTCAATTATCAGCACCTGGGAGCGTGTCATAAAGCCTACTAGATAAGCCCCAAAGGACTCAGGGAGGCGCTCTTCCCTCTCCCCACTCCCACTCCAGCTTCCCCCCAATTCAGTGACCAGCAGCGAGTGGCTACTGTGTCTTCGAGAGCACAGGGATGAGGATGCAGTTGCCCAAATTTGCTCAGCTGCATGTTTTTTCTCCTATATTTTGTATTGCATTAATTTCTTCTTGGAGCCCTTCTCCTGTTCCGAGGCCTTTCCCTTGGGCTGACAGTGTCCTGTTGACTTTCTGGAAGGGGCGAATGCCCTTTCAACTTGGCCTCACTCTGCATTCCTTACTATAAGCCCACCAGTGCAGGACTGAAGCCGAATACCGCTGGAGCTCCCGTTGCGGGGCTCACTTTCATATTTTATTTTTTGAAGTTATTCTGAAGATCTCTTGGGAAATAGATGGAGGGTGGATTCATAAAACTTTAAAATGTCAGAGCTGGAAGGCAGTGTAAATTGCATGTGGTCTAATTGTCTCATTATAATGATGAAGAAATTGAGTCCCTGGGAGGTTGAGATTTGCCCCAGTTTACCACGATAGTGTCTGCGACTCAAAGTTACTGTTTGTCCTTCACATTCCCCTCCAACCTTCAATCAACTGCTGCTGCGCCCTGAAATCTGGCCACGTACACTGCACCCCGGGTCCCTTTGTCCTCCAGCTATCACCTGGGTTTGCTCACTGGGAAGAGATCAGTGGTCAGCAGGGGCTGAAGGGAGTCAGGGCTACTTGGAGTTTCCTCTTTGTTAATGGTGGCAAGGGATCGCTGTTTCCCTGTGCCCAAAACACACACAATCTCAGGTGGCTCTCTACAGGTGATTTTCCTTCTGGATTCCTCTCACTGCTCCTTGCCCCTTGAAGGTTGGCACTGCAACCCCATCTCACTGCTGTTAGCCCTAAAATATCGCATCACCCCTTCTAGTTACCCTAAACCTTGACCACAGTGCCTTAAAGAGTTCCCTTATTAAACTCTCTTCACCTCACCCAGTTTGGGTGTAAGCTGCTCTCCTGGTAGAACCTTGATTGATAAACGAAATTAGAGAAAAAGCCTGAAAGTTCTCTGATTTCTCACCCTTAACCCATCAGTTTTCCACCATATTGCATTAACTATGGCGAGACTGATATTTGATATCAGTAGGCAGTTGTTCTATAAATACATAATATTTATCATAGCACATGGAAAGAGCATATAGCATTTAAAAGCTCAAAGACTCAGAGTCAAATCCCAGTTCTGCTACTTAATTAGTAAGTTGCTATCTTTACTGTCTCAGTACCCTCTTTCATAACAAAAAAGCAGTCGTGAAGATTAAATGACATCAATTCATTCAAAGCGCATATAAGAATTCAATAGTAGGGGCTGGAGTGGTGGCTTGGTGGTTAGGGTGCTTGCCTGGCATGAGCAAGGATGCAGGTTTGATCCCCAGCACCATGTACACCATGGAGTCTCGGAGCAACAGAAGTGACATGAGAACCTAAATAAAATTGATTCTCTCTTTCTCTATCTCTTGCTGTCCCTCTCAAAAAAATAAAATTTCGGTAGTAAATGTTTGTGCTTTTTTACATGCTAAAGGCTCCATAAATGTGCACTTTTATTAGCATTTGTTATTTGTTAGAACTACATTCAATACGTGGAAACATTTATAGGACTCTGATTGTGTAGGTGGAAATATTTTCAGATTTTCCTGAGCCTTGCACACTTCATGCAGTTTCGTGAGAATAAAGACATCATTTCCCAGGAACCCTGAATGGTGCTGGGGAAGTGGAGAGGTGCGGGTGAGTGGGGGTGTGAGTCACAGGGATGTGAGGACAGATGGGACAGGAATGTAGACAGCCCCACGGTGGACAAGCCTGGATGTGCCCGGAAGCTCTGTTCTGCCTAGGAGGGATGTGAATCAGCTCGTTTCCACGGGGTGGGTGTCCAGCTCCTTCCTCACTGACCTGGGAGGAGGCCATGGAATCTGCTGCCCCACAAATCTGTTGTTGAGAGAGCGATGCATAAGTGGATGATGGATCCTTTAGTGCTGACAGGCTCCTACGTGGAGACAGTATTTTATTGTGAAATAAGGTGTTGAGTTCTTAAAACAAAACAAAACAAAAAAAAAAAACCAGAATTTTGTTTTGCAGATATTTATTCTTCCTTTTGCATATCTGATGAATATTCAGAAAGGTAAAATTGACTCGACCATGCAGTTACAGGAGCTTCCTCCAGCCTGGCTGTCCCTGGAGAACAGCTGTGGGTATTTGCAGAGAGGAGTGAGTCTTGAACTGGTGCCTTCAGGTGGAAGGCAATCCCCAGGCCTGCACTGATCAAATCTCTCATGGTGCATTTTATCTTTGGTGTCTTCCCCTGCTCTCCCATAGGGTGCAGTAAATTGTGACCAGGTCCAGATTCTTCCCTCCTATCATTAAACAGGAGATAGTGGCATGCCTCGGAAAGAAAGAGAAATTAAGTCATCCCATTTTTGTTGTTGAGCATGGTGACAACTCCCTGTTATTACTTTATGTCAGCCAAGGAAAGAATTTAATGTGCTGTTGGAGGACATGGGAACATAGGAGCAAACACGCGGTGCTCTCTGTATAGTCTCTGTGAGTTAGACCTTCGCCCGAACATACACCTACAAGCAGCCAAGCCTCCTCCCACTTCTTTCCTTTCTCCTTGTTTTCTCATTGGCATTTATTAGAATTTTGATGAATGACCCAGAAGGTAATTAACCCTAGAGCTGACAGCCGGCTTGAGGGTAGGAAGCCATCCACAGGGTTGCTGGCATGTGAAAGACTCTAGTGAGGTGGTTTTACCCTGAAGCTGATTTCTTGTTGCTTTGTCCACCTGGAAATATCCACGCACTCCCCCAACTAGTGACCCAGGAATGCCTCGGTTTCCAGCAGTGTTGATGCCTAAGATAATAAGCGAATGTGTTCTTTCCATGATCACAACTCGACCCCCTCTATGTCTGTGCTGTTTTAAATGTGCTGTTTATAAGTGAGAGAGAGAGAGAATCAATTTTATGTAGTTTTTCATGTGGCCTTTGTTGCTCTAATGCTTCATTGTGTACGTACGTGGTGCTGGGGTTTGAACTCGGGTTCTCATGCATGCCAGGCAAGCGACGAAACCACTGAGCCACTGCTCCAGTCCCAGAACCTTGCTATTTAAAAAGCACCTTCTCTCTCATCCGCTCACTCTCAGTCCCCCTTACCATGTCTCTTTTTTCTTTTTCTTTTTTGTTTTACTTTATTTTGTAGCACTTAAAAAGTCTAACTTGCTGTGTAACTATTTACTGTGTTCCTATTTATTTGCCTCTACCCACTGACACATAAACCATCCCAGGGTGGAAACACACTGTACTATTGCTGACAAATCCCATGAACCCATGTGCCTGGTACATGGAGGCTCTCTGCCAAGGTTTTTCAGGATGAATGAATAAAAAACGCGTCCCAAAGAGGCCCCTCAAAGAAATTCCACAAAGAAGCCCAATGGTGTATTTCTCCACTTTGAGAACTATGGAGAGATAGGAAGCAAATTCTTCCTAAAATAAAATTATATTCTATTAAAGCATTAGTTTCACTACAAACATTTTTTTCATTAACACTGCTCAATTTTTAAATTTTAGATTATTAACAAGTTGGAGACAAAATTTAAACTAGCTAATACCACTAACCCTGTACCACAAATGGAGGTGGCCAGGGTCCTCCAAGGGAAGGGGCTTCCTACTTAGCTCATCAAGCTTCTGAGCCACTGTTCAAGATTTTCCTGGACTTGCTGATCACTTACCCTCCTGTTGATGCATCCAGCAATGGTCACGTATCTGCTACACCAGAGACAGAAACACAGAGATAGTGCCAGAAGGGCCACATGCAACAACAAAACCAACTGGAAAAGTTTCATCAACTTTGAGTCATCTAGAAGCTTCCACGAATGAGTCATGCATGCCATAGGAATCAGCTCCTGGTTCCAAACCATTAGAGGCATGAGTAGCACCTGCCATGGGCCAGCATGAGGAACATGTTCTTTATTCTCAGATGGCGAAGAGACAAATATGCAGCATCTCACACATAAACATATACATGCACACGCATGTACACAGTGCTGAGGCCTTCTAAAGGAAACCAAGAACATGCCTGGCTGTTTAGGAGGAATCGAGATCCTTCCTGCATTGCTTCAGGCACCTTTATCTAAGTGTGGGAGAATTTAGTTATGCCTAATCATCTGTTTTTCATCTGTATAAGTATCAGAGCTTCTTTATCAGGCAGAAGGAATTACATTAAAGATCAAAAAGAGCATACATTATTAGTGACAGCCATACATTTTCCCAGAGTGGCTTGCCACCTTTCCTCTCATCTTCACACATTGACTTTGCCTATTTAAGACCCAACTGTCCCAAGCGGGTCCTCCAGCGTGCCACATTCTGGCTGTCAACAGACAATGGTGAGGTTGGGGAGGAAAAGCTAATTTTAGATATTCTCCTGATATTGATCTCTTCTCACCAGAAAGGCTCTTGTTGTGCAGGTTGGGTTGGCTCTGTGCTTAGGCAAAGGCTTTTACATATTTCTTGCCACAACCCTTTAGTCTGTTATAAGGTAGCATCAGCATTCAGGATGTTTTTCCCTTTTCGTTGACCCAGTTTTAAAAGCATCCCACTAAAGATGCTTCATTAAGTTTACATAGAGGCTGGGAGGCGATCGGAATTCTTCCTGCAGTTACTGCCAGAAGAATTTGCTCTAAGACCTTTCACTTCCAAAAGTCTTGAGCCAGAAAATGGCTATCATTACAAAAAAAATACCTCGTCCTAGTCCAGCTGAACTGTTAGCGGGTTTCTGATTTGTTTTTCCCCTCCCATTATTCTTGTTCCATGATTGGTGATGATCCATCTTATAAATGCCACATTCACATTTTTCTTTGTCCTGTCTTCCCCCTGCAGAGCAAATCCAGAATCCTGCACACACCATCTAGCATGTGTGCTCAAAGTCACAGAGGAGAAATCCAGCTCTTTCCTTGAAGGCAGCCCATGCACAGCTCCCTGCTTAGAGAAATTCATAGTCTTAGCAAGTGAATGCTTTAAGAGATCTTTTTAAGAGTCTTTCCTGGGGTACATTGGTTTGCATTCCATCCTGTTGGCATGGTCTTTTTCCTTTTTTATGTCTCACCTGTGTAGACCATAGAAAGCACAACTTTGACCAGAGAGCTTTTCCCAGTTCACAAGTCCAAGTCATTTTGGTCTTTGCATTAGATTCTTTATGCTGAGAATTTGAAATTGCAGCCTCAGGCTTCCAAGCAATCGCAAATGTCAAATGTCCCCAAGCAAAGAAACCAGCTGAGAGATACTGAGGCTCTGCATGCTGAATGGAGGTTGTGTTATTATTATTATTATGTTTCTGGTAGGACAGGGATAGAAAAGGAAAAGAAAAGGACAGAAAAGTTGCCTTCCTCTAGCACCTTGCCTTCCCACTGCCCAGCATCTGTTAGCCAAAGTCATGTCAACACCCAATTGGAAGGGAGTTTGCCAATTTTATTACCACCCATAACTCAAATAAATGATGAATGGCTGTGCTTCTAACTTTGTGGATTTATTTTGATACCTAGAATTTTTCTTCTATTAGGCTGAACTCTCCCTTGCTTTAGATCGTCTATTTACTTTAATTAAGCCTTCCCCTGGCTCTCCAACTTGTTGAGCTTGACAGGCACTGATATACAGTAACCATTAGCCCCCACCCCCTTCTTTCCGGCTTTTCTTTTTTAACTTGAACCCTCTCATCCTTGCCTGGCAAAGAAGCAAGTGAACAAGTGACGACTAATATATTGCTACTTCCAACTTTCTTCCTGGGAAGGCGTCTCAATCAACAGAGTCAGAATTTCCGAGTTGCGCCTGCTAATGGTCTGTGTCACATCTCTTTATTTTGGCTTCTTAGCATAGGCGTCTCCAGATAGGATCTGGCAGTCACGAAGGTGCTGGAAAATTCTCAATGTTCCAGCTGTGGTCTAAAGAAAGCAAAGCTGAGGTTGGGGGTAAGTTGGAGAGATGGCTGAGACCTTCTTCCACTGCTTATACTCTGATTTTAAGCTCCAAAGCGCTTCGGTCCACATTTTACTTCTCCTGAGAAATTTCTGGTGACCCCCTCCCTTTCCCATGCCTCCCACAGTTAAGTAAGGTTCGCTTTGCTGTCTCTCATGGTACCATCTGTTTTTCCGTCATAGTGCTTCTTATATCCTATTTAAATTAACATAGCAATTTAATTTAAATTGATTACATTGTCAGCACTCCAAGGAGCAAGATCCTGTCTTACTCATTGTCTATCCCACCTGGCAAATAGTGGCTTCTCCAGACAGAGACCTCTCTCTTGAATGTCATCGGTGGGACTTGTGATCAGGAAGCCACTCTTGCCTTTGGGTTGCAGAAGGCCCCGTTGAGTCACACCCAACAAATTTGCCTGCATCCTTGGATCTAAATAGAGCACGTTCTTAGGCGGGGCTGGAGCACTAGGCGGGACGCAGCCGCGTGGAGGATTGACTCTGTGCAGCCTCCAGTCTATCACCCTCATGCAGAAAAGATCAGGGCCAAGATGCATATTTAGGATCTCTGGGTGTATGTGCCTTGCCTGCCCGCCCACTGGGAGTGTTCCCGTGAGTCTCCCTCCACCAGCCACACTCCTCTGTTCTGATGGATGGAGCTGACTGGGCAAATTGCTATGCTGATGAGCTGCTCAGCTACCTGAGCAAATGTTCCAGAGACCTCTAGGGACAAACCCCATCATAGAGAGAAGGATTCCTCCACAGCCAGGGGCGAGCCTTATAGCCCTCAGTCAGTGGAGTCTGGTGGGGTTAGGAAGATGAAAAGACTCCTCTCTCCTTGTTCATTTTTGGGCGAGCCGAGCTCCCGTCCTTGGGCTGCTGAGAAACATTCTTCATTTTTCCGCGCCTCCCAGAAAGTTATTCAAATTGAGACCCAGAGGTCTGGGTGTCACTGTGCTCATTGAAAGAAGGAAACCAAGAAGCTGAACTGAAGCACTTAAAGGCAGGGTGCATTACCTTAAAATATGCAGATGGAAAACTGACATGATTGTCAATGTCACAAGTCACCTTTCTGAGTAAACATTTACCTCTGGGCAAACGCGGGATGTGTTTCTTTCCGTTTACAAATGACTGGCTATGCAAATGCAGAGGGTGAGAGTCATGCCCCAGAAGGGGGAGTTGTCTTCTTTCATCTATCCATAATGAGGAACATGCAGGAATCTGTCAAAAAAAGGCATCATGGGTTTGATTGGCGCCTTCTGAATAAAGGGGATTTCAGTGTTAAATCTGCCAGCTGGTTTTGTGCCTAAGTATTACATCAGTCTCTTGTATGATCTTGCATCCTGTGTAAAATGCAATATTTTGGCCTAATGGCCAGGATTAGCAAGAACTGGGAAGCCATAAATGAAAGTTTCTTGTTTCTAGAGAGCAAGTTAGAGCTTTTATATTATCTGCCGCAGAGCTCGGTGAATTTAAATGTATCTCTTGGGGTTTGGTAATATTCGTGTTAATGTCAAAATTGATCCCATTGTTATTGAGATGTGTGGGGTTTTTTTCAGGCCAAAGATGCACAGTGCCTGTTGCCGGGGCTGATGAATATCTGCACCAGCCGTTCCTTCCGATCTTTTCCCAGAACGGAGAGAGGTTATCATTCTCATGGTGGTGCCTGCTCCTATGTTGTTTATAGGTTTGCATTTTCCTGTAAATCGCTCACAAATTTAACAGATAGTTATCAAGGACCTACTGTGTGCCAGGTGCTTTGCTTGACTCTGGGGATAAAGCAAACAGTGTTACAATAATGAACAGTAGGATCTGGGCTCTCATAAAATTCCTACCTAAATGCAAAGAGTGACAGTGAAATAAATGAACAAGGAAAAAGATTCTCATTGCACATGTACATTAGTGTTAAGTGGGCAAAACGGAAGAGGAGGAGAGATTTGCAATCACAGTGAGGGAAGCCTGAGATCAGTTGGTGACGAGGTGGTATTTAAGCTGAGATAAGAGGCCAAACCAGTCTTGAAAATAACGGGAGAAAGAGTTTCTCAGTAAAGAGATTAATATGTGCAAAGAACCTAAACTAGGGAGGAGTTTGACATGCTTCAAGAATTAAATGGAGGTGAGCGTGTCTAGTGCAAAACAAGGGGATAGAGTGGGATGAGATGGAATTAAAGAGCTTCCGCAGACAGCAGATCAAGCAAGACCATGTGGCTCAGCTAAAGAATGTGTTATTTTATTTTATTCTGTGTGCAGTTGCGAGCCATGCAAGGGCGGTAGCTCTCTATAAGGTAGATTCTTCACACCGATTAAGACAGCTTATCAAAAAAAAAGAGAAATAATAAATGTGGGCAAGACGGAGAAATTGAAACATTTGAGCATAGTTGGTGGTGATACAGCTACAGAAAATTCCAAATAGAATTAGCATATCATCCAATTCCACTTCTGGGTATATACCCATAACAGGGGCTGGAGTGGTGGCTCAGTGTTTACGGTGTTTGCCTGGCAGGTGTGACGGCATGGGTTTGAACCCCAGCACCATGTACACAACTAAGTGTCAGAGCAATGAAAGCCACATGAAAAACTAAATAAAATCGATTCTTTCTTTCACTGGCCCTCTCTCTTAAAAAAAAAAAAAAAAACTAATCCCATCATTATGTAAAACTATAATGCACTAATAAAAAATAAATTTTAAAAATGCCCATAACAATTGAAAGCAGGGACTTAGATATTTGTACACCTAGGTTTATGGCATCTTCTTTCCCGATTGCTGAATGGCGAAAACAACCCAATGTGTGTCAGCGTTTGACTGGATGAACAAAGGGAGCTTACGCCTACAGAAGAAAAAATATCGGTCAGTCTTTGAAAAGGCAGGAAACTTGGATGCATGCCACCAAATGGACGTACCGTGATGATATTATGCTAAATGAAATATTGTATAATTATACTCATCCAAGGAACCACCTACAGGAGGCAAATTCACTGAGACAGAAAACAGGATGGTGGTGGCCAAGGACTGGCGGGAAGATGCAGTGGAGGGTAATTGCTTAATGGGCATGGAGCTCTGGATTAGCAAGACAAAAATGTTCTAGAGATGGAGAGTGGGGATGGGGGCACAGTGGCAAGAATGTATCTAAACATGATGAGAAAGGTCAATTTCATGTTGTTATATTTCTGCTCAATTGTGAAATTTCAAACCACTACATTTTATTCTAGATAGAAAAGAGGCAAAGAACATTAGGGAAAACAGATGAGGCTGTTGTTCTCGTCCACTGTTAAAACACGAGAGGTGGGGCTGGCGTGGTGGCTCAGTGGTTACGGTGCTTCCTGGCATGCGGGAGGATGCAGGTTCGAACCCCAGCACCACATACACAATGAAGTGTTGGAGCAATGAAAACCACATGAAAAACTAAATAAAATTGATTCTCTCTTTCTTCTCTTTCTCTCCCTTGCTTACTGTCCCTATCTCTCTTTAAAAAAAAATTCTTAAAAAACACAAGTGGGCTGGTGGCAGACAAGAGGCAGAGACTGTGGATCTGAGACATGTTTCAGGGCAAAAGCTGTAGGACTTATTTGTGGCTGACTCTGCTACTCTTTTAGTTAGAACTCTGATACGCTTGAAGCCAGGAGACCACTCTTGTTGCGGGTAAGGACTGGCAAAATCCCTTTGCTGGCAGATGTGTTTGAGTGTGACGTCCTGGTACATGACAAGGAGAGCTTTATTTTTAAACTCTTGAGTAGTCTTGGATGGAGTTAGGGAGCTACTGCGGCTGACATGTGAATATTTGCCTGCGCTGTCATAGAGCAGTCATATGCTCAGTGGGAACGCGCTTGTCTTGTGATCGGCAGTGATAACTAGCATGTGGCTAGCGCTGTTCATTCCTCTCATTATTAGTAATGCACGTCTTCCATTAGCATATGCAACTAGCGACTCCCTCTCCCCTGTGTGGTGTTGACATTCATTGTAATGATTTATTATCCAAGCTAAATAACCCTCAATATGAAACAACAAACATGCCTGTGTTTGTGTTTTCCATTTGTTTTGTTTTCTTTCTTGCTTCCGCATAAGTAGATAGTTCTTTATGTGATAATTACGTGGTACAGCAACGAGCAATGGGAAAGCCCGCTTGAAAGGTTAACTATGCTGGTTATGTTTATTTTTAAAAATTGAAAATCCACCAAAGTTTAGTAATATCTCACATTATGGCCTTGGATTTGAAAAAAAAAATAATGGTAGATTATTAAGAAAATATTTGTTATGAGCAAACATTCCATATAAGAGTTAATGAGCCATGAAAGGGCTACATTTGGGCTTCTTGCAGAGCCTCCAAAGTCCCCATAAGTCTTGCTTTATTTGTTTAGGATATTTTCAGAATAGTCTGAACCACCAGGAGTGCTTTAGTTAGGAAGTGGTAGAGAATAGAAACTGGGATCCAGCTCCTTAGTTAGACTGCCTGAGTTTGCTTTCCCACAAAGCCACTGGCTGTGTGACTGTGGATGATTTGCTGAAGCTCCCTGGGCCTCAATGTCCTATAAAATGGGGACGTTAGCTGTAGCTGTGTCATGAGGTTTTTGTGCTGATTCAGTGAGATAATAAATGTGAAGCTCTTGCCAGGCATTATCTTAGACTGACACATTAGTTCTTATTGTCATCACTGATATTAATAATAATATTTCTTTTAGAAAAACATTATGAACATACAGAAGGACATTCTATAAAATGACAAAGAGGAACACACATACAGAGTTCATTATTTGCGTGAATATACAATATGCATAGGACAGTGAGGTTACCGTAGAGAGGGCTTTACGGTGCATGGGGTGCTTTATACCCAGGATAAGGGCTCAGTGACATTTCGTTATCTAAACTAACAGAGATTAGAAATCTTGGACCATAGCTGGCTTGATGATATTCTGAAGGCACACTTTTACTCCCTCAGCCCCTGCTTCTTACTGAATTCATATCCCCCATCTTAATCCCCGTGAACTTCCTTAACATCACTTTGGACACAGGAGTGTTCTCATTGACTAATGATAATTTCCGGATCTTGACATTCCAGGAAACCACTTGCATTATATATATCATTTAGTTAAAGCTACCTTACTTGGTTCAGTATGGTGGTTTTGTTTTCTAAAGAATAAGAAGCACTGATTATTTATTTATTTATCGTCGAGTTACCTCTTAAAAACCTAAACAGATTATTCCTGCTGCAGGCGTTTCCCCAAAAGAAAGTTGTTATTGACGTTTTGTGTCATATTCCATTCAAAGGTAAAAGGCTGCTTCCACTTCCCATTTTTCTAGTGATTTTTTTTCCATACTGTGTCTGCAAGTCAACACTCTTGGGCTCAATTAAAATATGTATTTAGCCACTGGATTTGCAGAGAGGTGATCAAACTTGAATACTAATACCTGAGCTATTGCCCATGAATACAAGGTGGGTGTCCAAGGAGGGATCGTTTTGAAGACAATAGCCAGTGAGTCCAGGATGCCTAGGGGGTGATTATGGCTCAGCACAGGTCTTCAGTTGGATTTTGCTGTGTTACATTTCTTAAAAAGACAAACACAGAGTGTTGCTTATTAGAGACACAATTTAATTGCAATCATGTGTACATGGAAAACTTAAAGCCATCAAAGCCATGCTGCTTCCTGCCTTCCCATTGCCTAATGATCCCGTAGGCTAGAGATTAATTTTTCTGATATCTGTTCCAAGGACCTAGCATGTTGCTTTGCAATAACAACTAATACTTGTTGAGTTCTAAATATGTGTCAAACCTTCTACTGGTAGCTGGGGACAGAATGATGTCCATAAGAGGACACAGTCCCAGCCTCATAGATCATCCATTCTAGAGATTGGGGGGTGGGAAATTGTCAGCTGGGCAGAACACTGAAGGTTTAGTGACTAGGAATTAGCATTTCAGGCAAGGGACGCAAGGCAGGTGTATTTCTGTGGCAGGTAGAAGTATGGACAGGTGAGAGACTGAGAGATCAGGGTAAGAGTCAGGGAAAACTAGGTCCAGAGTGACGCTGGAGAAGTGATAAGAACCAGGCTGCTTAGGCCATGTTGTGTCTTGACATCTACCGACCCTATACAGTTGTGGGTACCATGGGTAACATCTTCCCAATGTTTTAGCCAACGCAAGCTTAAAGTGGTGAAGTGACATCATTCCTCACCTAGAAGGTTCAGATGTAGAATATGAATCAGAACTTAAACTTGTAAACATCATGTTGCACTTCCTCCCTAAGATGCATGGCCCAACATTTTGCAGCTGGCATCCACGAGATCTTTCTGTCCACAGATCCATTACATAAATTTGCCTTTAGTTTGCTTTGCATCAAGAAGAAACCAAGCCAACTTCTGGCAGATGAAACAAGGGACACAGGTGAACTTGTACACAGCCATGGTTCTCTTTGCCCTAACACCTAGATCACTGAGCCTCAGAGGGAGGTTGCAAATCAAAGTTTGAGGGCTGCTGCTCCCACTGGGCAGCACATGGCTGAGAGTATAGCATATCTTTCTTAGTAGGTGCTCAGTTTATATTATACTCGGAAAGAGTTTCAATGTGTTAAAGGAAGCAAAACAACACTACGCGATTCAATACAAAAGTAAGAAAAGAGAAAACGTAGGGAAACCTCACCGTATTGTAAGCCTGTCTCGGTCACTGTCCGTCTCTCTGCTCTGTCTCAAATTTTGCTTTGAAGCTAATCACTTCATAGAGTAGTCCAACGCTAAAGAAAATGCCCTCCTTTCTCTACGAAAGCTTGGTAATTGCTATAGAAAGATACTTAGAGATTCATAATATTCATATAATCAGATTAGTTCTGAATCCTACCTCCGCGGAGGACGTTGGCATAATCCAATTTGACCCCGTTTACCTTGGCGATGTGTGCGCTTCTGCTTTTTTTCCTGCCATCATGTTACTCTTGCTGTGAGCCTCCATGGGTGCAGCCCTCAAAGCTACCCTGGCATCATGGAGAACAAGTCAAGCACCACGTCAAAAAGAAAAAGGAGTAAAATTAAATGTTTGAAGAGGCATGGGGTTTGCTTTAGTTGGTTGGATCTGTTTTGCTGCTTTGCTTAGTACTAGTTAAATCCAGGCTGTGACTCCCAATCTGTGCTACTAAAATGGTGTTGGGCAGTTAACATCTTAATTTATAGACAACCGTCTCGTGACCAATCCTCTCCGAGCTTTCAGCATATGGCTGTGTCTCATGGCTTCGCTGATTCCACCAGGGAGAGTTTTATAAGATCTCTATTTGAGGGCCACTACACAGATGAGTGATACACTGCTGGAATTAATTATTGCTTGCCAAGTTTGAGGATTGATTCATTCTAAACTCAAAGCCAAAAACTCATCTGAATGCTGAAGTGCTTTTCATTAAGTGGGTCTAGTTCCCCTTCCTAGGTCCTCTCACCCAGTGCCATTTGTACTTCCCTATTAATGGTGGACTATGTGTTTGAACACCTTAGTTTGAAATTTGCTTTCTAATTATATAAACATGATGGTGCCCATACATTCCCTGAGACTGATAATTAAGAATGATCTTACCTTGCAACTCCATGCTTCCTCCTTTCTGAGAAGGCTTCTTTTCTTCTTGAAATGAAAGTGGCATTTCAGCCATCTGGCATAGGCTGCTGTCAATTAAGGAATCCAATCATTTTACCCACCTTATTCTGCACGAATAATGAGCTTGGTCTTCATAAATAAATGTGAGCTCCCTGGAATAGAAGAGTGCCCTCCAGTATTTCTGAACTTTGCTAAAATGAATACTCCTCAAGCTAATAATATATCAAAAAATATCCTAATAATTGCTGAAATCTAATGGAGAAAAGTGGCAGAGATTACGGGTAATAGCTGCCAGTCAGTCTTGGAAATCCACCCCAAAGAATATCAGTCATGTAAGCTTTTTTCCCTGACCAGTGTCTCACTGTTAGGACATCTCACTTATGGCTTGATTAACTTTTTCTAAGGCAAGATGGCTCTCTATTCGTTTTGGAAGTTATCCCAGCAGGCGTCCTCCCAGGTTTCCCTTGGGAAAGGGTAGAGGCCATGCCTCTCATTTTGTGTTAGGGCTTTGAAGTCTGGCATTTTTCAATTACCTACAGGGCTTGGTATTTTCTTTGAATAAAACATTTACCAAGTATCAGACCCATTTTTTGCAGCTTCTAACATAAAAAGTGCCCTAATAAGAGTTTCCATCCGGTAGATCACCACCATACAAAGTTTAGGGAACAAAAGTGGCCACATTTGCATGTTAAATAGAATCGTCATCGGTATCCTATAACCAGAAGAACAAATAACATTATTCTCTGTTCTCTGTATATTTAACTTCTTTGAAAGTACTGACAGGTCTTTTATTTTGGAGTATATTTTACAGGGGAGAAAACTTCCTAAATATGATTTAATTCTTTTCTTCCCTCCAGAGAAATAGGATTTAAAACTTTGTGCTTGTACCCTCCAGAAATGGCTCAACCAGAGTCAAAATATTACAGCAGTGAGAAAGGATGCTATATTGTTTCAGAGTCAAGATCTGTCTCTTGTGATAAAGAGATTTAAATTCTCACTATTCACTGAGCGAGAGCCAATCTCAGCCATGGAATTTATTGAAATGATAGAATGCTTTCAAGTTAATGTTTTTTTGTGTGTGTGCCATGGTTGGAAATTCTGTTGGAGAAATATGGTTAGACTATTTTGACAATTTTTAACCTGCTTAAATTGGATTTTTTAAAGTGCACAAATTGATGTTCTGCCTACTTGGAGAATGTTTTAAAGATACCCAGACTTCAAAGAAAAACAGTGAAGAGTAAATCAGATGCAAACATCCCTGTATCCATCCTAGCAAAATTAGTTTAGGATTTCCTAGGGCAACACTAAATTGGAGTGAGGCTCAGGCGTCAGGGCAAGAACCACTGGTAATCATCTTTTTTTCTGTTATGGGAAGTGGGGTGGGGGCTGGTGGGTGAGAAGAAAAGATCTTTTAATATGTTGTAGGAATCATTAAATGATTCAACTTCATCGATTCTTCTAAGGATGCAATTGAGAGTTCCAAGTGTCCCTGAAACAGTCATGGAAAATTGTGTCCATTTCTGGGAATTTGAACTATCGGATGGCCTTTCTTGCCCTTGTGTTTCTTCCCTGCCTTCCTCTTTGGTCTTCAGATATCTCTCTGTATCTTACTGCAGGGTAAATTAGGTCTCGAAAACAGCAACGTGTATTAGATGCAATATCGGCTCCAGAAGCTGAAAGCATTTTTTTTTAAATGAAGCCAGAGAGATGGAGTGATCTGCTTGATAATAAAGCTTAGCTTTAATGCCAGCTCCATGCTGTTACAGCATATTACTAAACAGCAAGAAATGTGGCACAGATGTTGTGGCGGCCATATTTTACACCATCCGAAAGGTCATGTCGCTTGTTATTACATTCAGAATCAATATTAAGTGAGCGTTCCAAATTTCAGCTGTCAGTTGAATTTATTGCTGCACACCAAAGCTGAAGGGTTCTCGACTGTGATTCAAGCAAGCTAACAAATTAACTAATATAAGGGCATGCCTAGAAGAAGCAGGTGACCCACATGCCAACAGCAAAAGCTGGGTTCTTACATAGCTGCAAGAAAGGGCTGCTCTAGCTGCCAATCAGAAGCAATTGCCATCTCAATAATGGATGGAAGGAAGGAGCAGAGGGAAGGAAGGAAGACTGGGAGCAAGGAAGGAAAATCTCAAGTGGACGAGCTATCCTGAGGGTAGCTTCTTTAGAATAAAGCATGTTATTTATATACATGCATACATATCCATATGTATTAATATCTGACAGTGCTCAGGGTCATAGTGCACCTTGGACATTATTTATATTGCCTTATTTGTCTCAGGGTCTGCTAACCTAACCTTATCCATAATCTACTTAAGTCCTACATATGGATAGACCCAACCAGGTGCTAATTGGGCTCTCTTGGTCATCTGAACAGTGACATTAGGGAGTCTTACAGTCAGCTCTAGAAAAGGTACAAAATATCCAATGAATGGATGGATGCTCATTTAATTCATGTGTATAGTGCTTATACACCACTGTCCATTGCCTCACGGATTTCTTAGGGAAATTTGGGAATTTCAAACTCAGGAGAAGAAAGTGAAGGTAATATCCAATCATCAGATCAAAAGGGGAACTCGGAGTCTCAGTGATCGGTGGGTAGGAATGTTGCAATTGTCAGCAAACCGATGAACCTATATACCCCTGATTGTCTGCAAAATTATTTTTAATATATAACTTTAAAACTGTCCATGTCTGTGATCGATTATGTTGCATGTGTTAAAGAATGAGTGCTGCCCATGTAGTGAGTGGCCCAGGGGCTGGGAAGAGGGGCCTTTGGGCGTAAGATCTCACAAGACTACCATACAAGGAGAACTAATCAAGAAGGAACCAGGCTGCATGGTCCCCTGGCAGATATAATTTCTTTCCTGAATATTTTGAACCACAGTTGGGAAAATCTCCAGAGAGCTTGCATAGATTAGGAAATCTCCAAACTGCTGGTAGCCCAGGACTAGGCTTAACTGGAGTGCTCCCAGGATTCCCGATGGAAGCCGTAGCCTACCTTGTCTTCAAAATGCCAGTTGTGATTTTTAATTGACTATACTAAGAGTGTTGAGGGCAGAAAAAAAATTGGTAATTCTAGTAAATAAGTACTTCAGTCAAGGACTATTCATTATTCAAGATTCAATAAACATTTTTTGAGTACCTACTCTGGGCACGTTCTATGTTCTGTGCTCGGGGATAAAAGATAAACAAATGCAGTCCTTGCGCTTAGGGACTGGGAGAGAAGCTGGCATAGCCACATAAGGACAATGCCATGTGACTGGTATGTAGTTTGAAATTCTGTTACCTTAGATCCAGCAGGTTTAATTCTAGGAATTTATCCAAAGAAGCAGTGCACAGAATTATGTTTAAATGGGTATTAATTGTACCACGGTGACTGGCAGCTAAGTAGGTACTCAGTGACTATTTATTGAATAAATAAATATTATTATGAATATTTACAAGAGCATGGAATGAGGAATTCTACATGTGCAACAAAGAGGAATGGTTTAATATGACATCTACAAATTAAAACATTTTGGAGGAATAATATTTTGTGAAAAATACCTATGGCATAGGGAAGATTTCATAAATACGTTGCTAAGTGAACACAGCTTATAAAGCCATGCTCATGATATGACTTTCATTCTGTGAAAAGAAATAAAAGCCCAGGGACTGGAGCAGGCTCAGCAGTTACAGTGCTTGGCTGGCATGCACAAGGACCTGGGTTTGAAACCCAGCACCATGTATACAACTAAGTATTGGTGAAGCAAAGGCCAGATGAAAAAATAATAATAATAAAGCATTGATTCTGTCTTTCTCTCTTTCTCACTCTCTCCCTCTCTCTTTAAAAGAAAAAGAAAGAAAGAAAATGCATATATACACAGTAGAGAAGCATTCTTGTCGTACACGACTAAACCAGCGATTAACGGTTTAACTGAACAAGTAAAGCAAGGAGTCATCAAAATCAGACCATACAAGTCCAAATATTTTGGTTTTGCATACATGTAGAAAACTGTTCTTTTTTTCAGTAATCTGAAATTGCAGTGTTCCTAAGGGACAGGGCTTAACTTTTTCTTTGAAGGTGGGGATTGTTTCTTTCTTGCATAAATCTCTCCCATTAGGAAACATTTTCTGTTTCTATTCTATAAAATAGAGCAAGAAATTAAAAGGCTTGCAAAGAAATCTGAATCCAGAATCCTTCCAGATGTTTACATGTTCCCTGTCGATTCTTTCAATGATATTCATACCTAATTTGACAGTATTGTTTGCACCGATTTGCATGCATTCAATTTTTTTAAAGCACTGAACCTAAGAAAGCGCTTTGTTTTTATACTATTTTATTGGTTCATGCTCTATTTAACTGAATTGTGAAATTAGATTAAAATACAACTGGCATAAATAGATTTGAGAGGAAACACAATTTCCAGAGGTGGAAAGGAGAAGATTATCAAATACTAGCTTCAGAGTTGCATGGTGTGGACTGTTTGTGTGTTTTCAGCTAGAGTGAGCTAATCTAACAAATCAGTCAAATAAAAGTTGATTTAGGGAGCTTTGATACATACTTTAGCAGCGAGAAAGAGAAAAAAGTGATTGAAAAATATACCAGAATAGCAATACTGCTTATCTATATCATGATGGCTTTGTTTTCAGCAATAAACTCATTGTAAAAATCATTTGCTCTTTAAAATTCTTTACAATGAAATCATGTACTTTTATACGCAAATTACTCTTTTAATTAATTTTTTTAAAGAAAGAAGGACAGTGAGAAAGAGAAAAGAGAGAAACAATTTTATTTAGATTTTCATGTGGCTTTTGTTGCTCCAAGACTTCGCTATGTACATGGTGATGGGGTTTGAAATTGCATACTTGCGCATGCTAGGCAAGCGCTGTAACCACAGAGCCACTGCTCCAGCCCCATCATTTAATTACTTTTTAACATTAAGAATAAAAGATGTGGGCTGGAGCAATGGCTCAGCCATTGGAGCACTTGCCTGAAGTGGGGGAGGTCCCAAGTTTGAGCCCCAGCACCACATACACAACTGGGTATCAGAGAAACCAGAACCAGATGAAAAATAAATAAAAACTGATTCTCTCTCTCTCTCTAAAAAAAAAAAAATGCAGCATGCCGAGCACTGTGCCATCAGAACAGTGTTTGAGAGGTGATATGACAAATTCCTTAGGGTCACATTTTTGCACTTGGCCTTCTTGGCTTTGAACCTTAGTGTGACTTTGGGAAAGTTCACTGGGATGTCTCTATGGCATCTCAGTTCAGGTAACTGCAAAATTGCCATCTAGTCATGGAAGCTGACAGCCAGCGTTGCTGGACCAATGTAAGAAAGCATAGCAAGATATCAGAAGAGTACCTGTTAATTGCTGGTCGTCTTTGCTGTTATCTTTCTGATGTCTTCCAGAGGCTAAACTTCTTTACTTCCCTTATTTTGAACTAAAGCTTAGTTCCATGTAGCATTCACAGGGGGGGGGGGGGGGGGGCATACAGAAATCAATGATTAAGGAAGAGTGTCTGTGTGTTTGATGCTGTAGAATCAGGGCTGGCACACTACGGCCCATCCGCCAGCTCGGACCCATTGCTTATTTTTATAAGTAAAGTTTTGTTGGCACACAGCCATGCCATTCATTTATCTACCAGTGATGGCTGCTCCCATGCTACAGCCACAGACGAGGAGCTGCAGCAGCTGAAATATACACTGTTTGCTCTTTTATAGAAAACTTGAGCTGGCCCCTGCAGCAAGGGATCCATCAAGGTAGTAGCCTTGTTCGCTGGAGTAAAAAGTGGTTTTCGGTGCCAGAAAGAGGATCCGAAAAAGTGGGAGGAAGAGGGTGCCTGGATATAAATCTACATCTCGTATGCATGGATTTTGTTGAAACCAACAAGAACTGCTAATGCGGAGGAGTGTTCAAAAAAAAAAAATAGTTTGGCTGAGTAGGATGAGGGCGGGTATAAAGCTTTTGACAAGAGCAGCAGAGGTATGGGAGCTCTGTATGTTGGGCAACAGGGAACCTTTATGGGCTGTTGAGCAGGACAAACATAGACCTAACGTGGCTTAGAGGAGATTATCTGACAGTGGTCTGTGCAGGGATTGTAGAAGGTAAACCCATAACTGCAGTGTAAATAGGCACCTGTTACAGTGATCTGTTTGTGTGGAAATAAGGTCTCAGCAAGAGTGGTGGTGGGAGAGAATAGAAAATTAAGTTTCATATAGTTCTTTAATCCTTATAAGAACTATTTTCCACATTCTCACAAAGAAAGCACTGTGGGTTTCTTGCCAGGAAACAAGCACAGTAGTATATAGTCAACAGCAGAATTTATCAGCATTAGCAGAATAGCACAGTCATTGCTACAAAAGGAATTAAAATAATAACTCCAAAATAGGATACTTAATCTGGGTAAAAACCTAAAATAGGTCATGGTGCCTTTCCTATAAAGTCATGTGTGTCTCAATATATACGTGTGGGCTGCTCGAGCTTTAGTGTAGGAAAGAGCCCGGAAGCTGGTGTATTCCATTGGTATTCCTCCTGCACGGCGAGATCTCACCTTGCCAGCTATCACCCACTGACCTGACTTCCTCCCAACCTAGCCCGTGGCTAATGGTGTGAGCTGCATCCACATACATTGGGCTATCACCCAGAGCTAAGGGCTTCTTTCTCAAGACTGCTTTTTTGTTGCACCAAGCATCATCACGGTAATGAGGTGAAATGAAGCAAGTTCCCATCCTCCATATAAAGTAAAGAGGGAAGCAAACAGCAGACAGCCCTTCAAACACCAGGCTGGCTGGCAGTTGTAGGGCAGCTCTGCTGCCGGTTGCAGCGATTTTTGAGCAGCATCTTCACAAGACCTCTGGTAACTGCAAACGCCTGCCTTGACAGATGCTCTTCAGCAACTTCCAATCAAAAACCAACCCAACAGCAGAGATGATGTCAGAGGTGACAATCACTGTCCTGCCAAAGTTCAGGTTTTGGGTAGGGCAGGTGAGTAGGTGATCCTAATGGTCTAGATCACACATGGTGAGAACTCAAAATGCACTCTTAATGTGCATAACACTTTAATACAGTAGGTAGGCAATTTTGATTGATGAGGATATATCAGATCCTTTTTCTAAATCCAGTGACATTATTAGGTCCTGCTCTTTCTTTCTAGTCTTGGCACCTGCATGCTTAGCATAACATCAACCAGGACAAAGCTATTTGAAAACTGAGTTTGGGGAGATGCATTGGTCAAAGGCCCTCCTGTTCACTTGGGGGTCAGACAACATAGCAGAACATGTGGCTTGAGGAAAAGGCTCTCCGACACACTTTATAAACCTGGGCGTTACAGGAATCAGCCCCAGATGCTGCTCACAAATTCTATTATCTTCCCAGCCCAGCACTCTATAGACAGCCACTTCCAGCTGGAGCTGGGCAGTGGAAGAGAGGAGGAGTAGGAAGGAATCACAGCCACATTTATTTATCATATGCCATTGAGACTTCCTTCAGCGTTCCACAAAGTCCAGGTCAAGTTCCATTGGCTTCACAGTAAATGTCAAATATTCTAAAGTTGTAGAGATTAGGAGAGGATTTCCCTAAGCCTGGGGAAGTACTGCTGTTGATACACCAGGTGAGTCTAGATGGCTCACATTCATCATATTAAGAAACACACAATCACACAGCAAGTCGGCTGTTGGCCACTTTAAGCTCCTTTTTCCTGGTCAGGGAGAAAGCCTCAGGCTAAGCCTAGAAGGCCATCAGTTGTCACCATGCAAGGGATCCATATCTGCAATCTTACCAGCTCCATCAAATTTACTTGTAACATCAAAACATGAAGGGACTCAATGGTCATTTGTGGATACGCCCAAAGCAAGAAAATTAGAGTTGCCTGGTATACATGTTCTCAGCGGGGACCTAACAGGGCAGCTCTCTGCCTAACTGTATTGGCCTTGTGCTGTAATCGGTGTCCTTCCGTGGTCTATGTTGTACCACATTTGCCACGTTGGTGTGCTTTCAGCTGGTGGTTTTGTTGTTGGGGAAGGACTGGGGAGTATTGCTTACACACTGCCCAGCGATGCTAAGCACACAACGCTGATGGGACACAGTGAGGCTCGGCTTCGTTCAGGTGTGAGTTACAGTGCTGTGGGCCCGGAGCCCAGTCTTGGTGAATCAGCGATCGATACATATTAAATAAGATATCTCTAAACAGAAACACTCGTAAAGCAAAGGTACTATTGATCAACTGATGAAAATGTTGTGACCAGAGACTCACAGAGACCTAACCAAGTATTCCCAAAGGTGCTTTGCCTGGGTGTTCCCCAAGTCAGGCCTCATGCTCAGCCACTGGAGATACTGTGACTACCAAGAACGATGGGAAGTGATTGCCCTACTACAGCTACAGCATTTTTGTAAGAACTCATAAACACTGTTTCCCCGTATTTGTTTTTCACATTTTATATTATTTGTTTTCACTGTTACCTTCTATTTACATCATAAATAGCGTTGTAAAGTTTCTTTGTGTTGCAAAGTGGTAATGCAAATTGTCTAATACACTTATTTAAATGAGATAACTGAGCTAATCATATATATATGTATACACACACACACACACACACACACACACACACACACATATATATATATAGCAAATGCTCATACAGATACTATGGTATCAAAGGCAAAATAATCTATGAAGGAGGTAGGCAAAAAATAAATTTCTAAAGCCCAGGGATTGGGGTAGCTGTCCATTCTTCTCCTTTCTTACTGCCTTCTTAGAGTCTAATTCTGCAGTCAAGAGCAAGGTTAACAGAGGTACTGTGACCTAGTTCACTGGGAATACAAAAAAATAAATTTAAGGGATCTAGGGAGTATATAGCCACTTCAAATTCAAGCAACAGGCCTTGAAGATCTTAGAATTTATGGAAATCATAGAAAAGATTAGTTTTCTATGTTGGTGCTGCGCTTCCTTAGAATTAGCATCAGGCTTCTAAATAACTGTTAGTCGTATAGCTCATCCAACCTGGCCTTTGCAATAGAATTTGGCCGATGGCCCAAGCAAGCTGGTTTTCCTTCCTCCATAAAGATATCCCATGTACTGTCCAGGGTAGGTGGGGAGCGAGCATGCTCTCACTACAACTCAGCAGTCACCAAGATTTTGTCCAAGTTCCCCTCTGTGTCACACGATCCCTCAATCTGCTTTATTTTACATGTAAGACAAGGTAGGCTTTTGGCACTTGGAGCAAAAGATGTAAAAACAAAAAAGTACAAGGGAGCAGTCAGACTGAAAAGAGAGCAATTAAAGAGACAAAAAGTCCCCTTAGCTGCCTTTTGGGTACTTTTTTGATCTTTTCACCAAGGAATTAGTAGCTTTTCATTTTCCCCACCTCAGCTTAAAATACTGCTCGCAAAAAAGAAACGAACATCATGGGAAGCCTGCTTTGGATTAAAAAGCAAATGTCGGTGAGTCAATCAAACAGCTGTCAGATTCTGTGAACACTGGGCCACTCGCCCAGCTCAGTAACTAGGCTTGCACTGGACCGCAAAAATCCCCAGTCCAGAAGCCATGATTCTCCTATGCCTGATTTCTAGCAATCACATGCATGCCTGCACTTGGCTTGCATGGATTATGATCATTTGAACAACTTGCTGTTTCTGCTGCTTAAAGACAAGGGAGCAGGGCTGGGGTGGTGGCTCAGTGCTTACAGCACTTGGTTGGCATACTCGAGGACGGGGGTTCAAACCCCAGCACCATGTACACAAAGAAGTGTCGGAGCAACGAAAGCCGCATAAAAAACTAAATAAAATTGATTCTCTCTTTCTCTCTCTCTCACTGTCCCTATGTCTTTAAAAAATATAAAATAAAAAAGGGAGCATATCTTGCATTTTCCATGCCAGCAGAAGGATGGTGCTTCTGCATTGGAGCGAAAGCTCTGTTTCTGTTCTCTCCATGGAAGATGAAGCATTGATCAGCTCCCACTGCAGACAGGAGTGATTTTTTTCTCTCTTTTTTTCTTATTTGTTTTTTGTTCCATGCCTCCAGGACAGTTGTGTTCATCCGCACACACCAGGGTCAGCCTACCTGGAAAGTCCAAGGAGAAAGGGCCACACCTTAGTCTGGGGGATCATGGGAGCCAGGCGGAGAGCAGTGCAGGGCAGCAGGGGCCATGTTTGTGGATGACCAGTGGATGCCGCGGGGCATGCCGCAGCGGCACTTGCAGTAGATCCCACCACTGGGAAGTGGTGTACAACTTTTCAGAAATAAGACTTCTGAACCCCAGTTTAACAAGCCCTGCACAGCTCCGGTTCCAATCCCCAGGAAACTCGTTAATGCAGTTAGCTGCCACGGCAGCATGCACTTAAGACAGAGAAAGTGCGGCCACTCTTCAGCTCCTCCATTCATTAGCCCAGTCTCCTGCTTCGTGTTGACCCCACGGAGATGCTTCTGGCCTTGGGAGACCTGACAGAGGCATGATTCCAAGTTGCTGAGCTGTTTGTAATGTTACAAGATTGGCAAACCATATCTAAAGGGTTCTTTGCCTACCAAGAAGCCTCTTGGTCCTGGTAAGCAGTTAAATATATTTAGGAAGGCCCTCATCAAGTTTTAGGGTTCAGGATGGCCCAAATACTAATCTAATGTATAACGAGCATATCAATGTTAATCTAATGTATAATGAGCATATCAATGTTTGTTCCTAACAGGAAAGTTGAGGGATTCTGGAAGTAACTGAGTCAGACATGCAGCATGGCTAACTAGCCCATGTACTGATAACTTGTAGGGAGGATCTTGCTACTACATCAAGGGTTAATTCATTCAAGAACAGTGGACAGGGACCCAGCAATGTCACAGTTGTAGTGCTAGTTGTAACCATTGGTATTAGAGTCACTGTCTGATTGGAATTTTGACTCCACGTTTCGGAGCTTCTAGACTTTGGACAAACTGCTTAATCTTTAAACAGCTTCGCTTTCCTCTGTTGTAAAGTAGGAAAAAATCGTGACACCCTGAAGGTATTTATTTTTTCTTTTCTTTTTTTGTAAGGTAGTAAATAGGATAATGTGTGTGACTACCATTTACACAGAGCCTGGCTCATAGCAGGGGTACAGTCAAAGCTTGCTGCTTCCTTGCCTCCCTCTCCTGTTCCTTCTCTCCGTGTGGTTTGATCATTTGAAGCAGGAATAATGTTGTTATGGAAATCACCCGCCCTTCTGTCTTAGGCGAAGTCACACGCTGAAATAACGTGAACCTTGAACATGATCACAAAACAGGCATTAGCTGAAGGGTAGTACAGTGCCTGCCTGCCAGAAGTTATCCTTCTCATGGTCTCTGCTCACCTGCTTTTAACCTTTCTCAGTGCATAGTTAGGTGACTTTGAGTTGCCAAAGATATATAAAACCATGTTTTCCTTGCAGCCAGCCTATGAATATGTGCCTTGACACATTTGCATTTCTCATTGTGATTCTTTTGTTCCAAAAAAGGGTGAAAAGAAGGTTAAAAGGGATGTCATCCATTGGAAAGAAAAATCAAAATGTGTACCGGTATCTTTTCCGAACATCTCACAAAATTGAGAATTTGTGTTATTTGGGTTTTAATTCAAGGTAGAAAAATCTAAAATACTAGTAACAAATGATTTGTGACTCCTACACAATTTATTCAACTCCAAACTATTTCAATAAATCTGGGAATTCATCTATATCCTGTTAAATTAAGGGTTTTTTTTCATTTTGAAGGAAATAGTGCCAAACTGATAAAGTCTTTTGAATTATTCTCTCTAAATATACTTAATCTTCATTAATGCAGCCCTGTGTGGTATTTTGAGCCAATCTGAAGTAACGGGAAAAATTTTCACATATTTAATTCTTAAAATAGATAGAATTTCTTTTTCTCCCTACTCAGTCTGCCAAGGCTTGTATGTGTAGAGATTTCCTGTACATATAGTTTTCTCCTCCTGGTCTCCTACCCTGCCACCCCCATAGCTAGATAACAATCTGATTCAATGCAGTCCTGAATTTTTTTTTTATTTTACCTCCTTTTCCTCAGTGTCACGGGAGGATAAATCAACTAACCGTTAACATGCACTTCATTTGGTGGAATTGTTTTAGGGGAGTTTCTTTATTCCTCGCCCTTCCCCCTTTCCTTTGCCGATGTAGCTAATGAAACGATATGTGTTTCAATTCCAAGGCTCCCTGGATTCAGACTCACAGAGTAGCTAACACAGAATTGATTTCCAGCCCTGCAGGAAAAGGGGAAAGAGGAGAGAAGTCAGATGGATTGATCGCTGAGATACAGGCCCTGTGGGATGCTTCAATATCACCCATGTCTTGAATGTATGCACAATCCCCTCATCAATAGAAAACCCCCCAGGATGGTAAATTTATAGAGTCTAGATGGCAGTTAAAATAGGAAGGTGTGCTAGCCCATGGCTCATCCCTCCTCAGGTCTGACTGGATGTAATAAACTGCCGTGTGTACCAATATAGACACTGGAAATAGGCAGATCAGAGGTAGACAAGTTGGATGATAGTACCCTAAGATGGCGTTGATTAAGGATTGTCAGCTTGCACATTCATAAGTACCAGATAGACAGATGTAGGACACTGAATGCTAAAGTACTTCCGCTCATACCTGTCCATCACACCTGCCTGCTGACCTCATCTTGTAAAGCATGCTGTGGGTTGAAGAAGAAATTGCCAAATTTGTGTATCCATTCTTGGGTCTTTTGGGTCCTACAGCCTTCCATTTGCGTACCCTGGATTCATCCCATTCCTCATTTACAGAAGAGTAAACTCAGAATATGAGGTGGAAAACCCCATTACCCCTGCGTGTCACACCCAGAGTTTTTCAAACTTTTCACATTTTTGGTCTGTGGTGCCATTACCCAATGCCAGGTTTCAAGTTCAACTTCTGGTTTTGATAAACCAGCTTCTAATGCCTCTGGTTCCGAGTCTCTGTGGAATGCTGCTGCTTACAGTATTAGACAGGATGCTCTCTCTGCAGTGACAGGGCCTGAGCACCAACTGACTTTGCAAACATTGAAGGGGATTCGTTGTCGCACAGAAATGAGGCAACAGGGTGGCTGGGTCTGGATCTCACGTGTTGACAAGGCACACTCTTCTGCCTCTTGGCTGTGTTTTGTCTGTTGCCCTTTTCCTTAGAAAGATTCCCCTTGAAATGACAAGGTATGCTCCAGTGGGCCTAGACTTAAGGACCACCTGATTAACAACCCAACCAGGTGGTAATAGAACATCTCTATCTTCATGAATACAAACACTCACTACTAACAAGGAAACTCTCCTGGGCCAAGCATGATGGAGAAAGGAATAGACTGATTAGCCTGGACATGGAGTCTCCCCACTGAGCCACCTGGTGTGGGAATAAGATTGAGACACTTTTGGATAGAAGGAGAGGAAGCCATGTAGGCAGGAAGAACAGATACCAACCATGCTTCCTCCTACTACTCTGTCCAAAACTTTCTCTTCTACTCAGGAGCCTGGCATGTGGGGCTAAGGTGACTGGAGTTTGTAGAACTATGTCTCAGTGCCTCCTGAACCCATTAGAAGTGCTTGCTAAGGATCCACGTGGGGTTTAGGCTTAAACCTTTGTTATAATTTTTCTCCACTCTTCCTTAACTGAGCACTTACTAAACATCAGGCATTCTGCTAGTCATTGGAATAGGGCATATTGCTTTATTTTATCTATACATCAATTGGACAAGGACACACAATTCATCATCCCCCA
Organism: Aplodontia rufa; assembly: GCA_004027875.1. Taxonomy (NCBI): domain Eukaryota; kingdom Metazoa; phylum Chordata; class Mammalia; order Rodentia; family Aplodontiidae; genus Aplodontia; species Aplodontia rufa. The sequence goes on from PVKS010002089.1 coordinate 112,767, forward strand.
AGGAACAGAGAAGGAGCAGCTGCAGCTCATGGTTCTAAAAGGTGTTCCAGGAAGCCATCAGATTCTACAGAAGGAGAGGAAGACTGAGAGGACAGACAATGACATCACTAGGCCGAGCCCTGTCTCAAGCCGACACTTCTTTTTTGATCTTATCATTTTTCAGTTTTGCATACTAATTTTTTAAAAGGCTTTGGAGCTTAACTTTTTTTTTTTTTGAAAAACCACTTAGCAAGTAATTAAGTGATTTTATTGCTCATTCAATTGCAAATGACAGAACTCCAACTTAACTATTAAAAAGAAGGAAGTATATCACTAAGATGATTGAAGAGTCCATGCCTACCGAATCCACAGCTTCCTCTCTTTGGCTACCTTGGGCTCAAGATCATTCTAACATTTGACTCCATGTTGAATCAAGATGGACATCTACCATGCTTTCTCTTCTCTTAGAGCCCGCTTCTCCCGCCAGGCAGCTGTAGTCATTCTATCTTTCAGAAACCTTACCATCCCCAATAGTTCTAACAATCCCCTGGCATCAGGTCACCTTGCCTCTTTTGACCTAGCCTGCATAGCACAACTATCCTGTCTCCTTGGCCAAAGGAATGCCATACTTTATTCGACCAGGCTAGAAACATGTGCCCACCTGTGCACCTGGGAATGGACTCAGCCTTCCAAATCTATGGTCAGAAGTGTGAGTGACATGGCACCAAATGCACACCCAGAGATGGTTAGTGCCTGGTGACAGGTGAGAATCCACATGCCCATCTCGCTGTTGAAGAGCTGCAATCACTATATGAACCTTTAAAGCAAATAGATGCTCTTTCCAATACCTCATGTTTCCTCTTTTTTGTTCCTAGTGTGCCCTTTAAAATAATAGGTTTAATATTAATTTTATGTTGAATTATTTTTCATTACCATGGCCATCAGTACTGCATGGGTGATTAGTACTACCCATGGGGTTTTCTTGATTTATGGGATTGTTCTTATTTACTGCGATCTTTGAGAGGATGCATGTGTGGTGGTTACAGTTTTAGTTATAATGTCAGAGACAGGTGCAGATCCTGGCCACCACACCACTGAGTAGCGTGTGTGTCCTTGGGACTGTTTTTTTACTGTGGTCCCCTCTTTTATAGGGCTTTTGAGAAGATAATTTGAAACCATGTGACATATAGAAGGTCTTAGCATAGTACCCAGCTGCTGAGAGATGCTGCTTTTCTCTTTCACAAGTGAGTTACCCTCAAGAATCCTTTAAATATGATATTCCTTAAAACTTGTGAAGCCCAGACTAACTTACAGTAACCTATGTAATTTAAAAACACATTTATTCTATTACATCTATTTGAAAAAGAAAAAAGATGCCTGATTCAGAACTCTTTACAGCAATGAGTGTTATTAGTGATTTTTGATGGTGTATTCAAGTCACAATGAAATGCTGAACAAGATCATAGAACTAAGGGAAACACCTAGCTCCTCTGAGAGTACAGGTGGTTAAACTGGACAAAGGATGGATCTTCCTGATTTAAGGCAATGCTAGCTTTAATAACAGAAAAACCTAGATTCCCCGTGACTTAGGACAGAATATGTATCTCCCTCCTGCCATGGTAGGAGCAGCCTTCCCCATATTGTTCAGCAGCTCTGCCTACTCCTGGATCATCAGCTTCCTCTCCATTCAGAATGTGGGAAAGGTTCTTAATTACTGAACCCAGTCTTCTTCATGAACCCAGAAGTGGTAAACATCACTTCCTTCCTTTGGTACTGAAGCCTCTCTTCCTAGAGAAGATGGGAGGTGGGGATCCTAGCAGCACCTCTTCATAATGGAAGGTGGGGGTGCAAGCCTTTTTGGATCCCGTTGATCAAATCGACCAAAGCTCTACTGCCCTAGATTCCGCCACACAGCATTGTGATCTGCGATTCTTAAGGGGAGCTTCATGTCTCCTTTAACGCTGCATCCTATGCCCAGCATGGAGACTCACTGAGGAAAGGAATAATGAAACAAACTGACAATCAGGGTGAGTCTCAAAAATACTATGAAGGCCAAAGTTTGCAACCCTTTGAAATCCAAATTTTCCTTTTCCTGATCTCTGTGCAGTTCTTATATTGTCAACATACAAGTAGCTGGAGAAAGCTTTCCTAAGTAAGAGCTGCCCGGTGCAGGGGGCCAGAACCAGCTGAAGGTCTGTGGACATACCCCTCTCACCCTGATTCCTACCAGTCCACAAAACAAGTTCACCTTATTCTTGGTTTTTGGGAGCAGAATTGGAGCCAACCCTGGAAGGTTCAAGGGGCAGATGCAGGTGTTTCTCCCCTGTCCAGCCCAGGTGCTTATGCTGCCTCTGGGCCAGGGGTCTGTCCTCCTGGGCACTTGATCATTTGGAATGACATTATTATTGTCATCATATTATCACTGCAGCCCCATGTACTCATTTTGTTTATCTTTGCTTCTTTCAGGATCATGTCTTTTAGATTCCAGTCAGCTCACTTCAACAAACCAACTTAGCATGTACTTTCATTTGTGTGTTTTCAAATCCATCAAGATCCTCTGGTTCCTCTTCCTCATAGACAGTTTGAAAAGTGTTTAAGAATTTGTTGCCTGCAGCCATAATGCCTCCATTCAAATCCTGGCTCAGCTACTACCAGGGAAGTGAAATGGGGCTTTAAGAAAGTTCCTACTCTAAAAGGCTATTATTATTTTTTTAAAAAATCGTATTTAACACAAACCCGAGCTATACTATGCACTTAATAAGCACTAAGTAGCATTTTTAGTTGTAATTACCCACATATTCATACTTTAGAATTTATTAAAGGGGACTTGATCCATTAGAGTTTACTGATAAATAAATAACATCAAGGAATTCAAGATCCTCATTGCCTGGAGTCTCGGTTTATTTTCTATCTCAGCTCTTTGAGAGTATTTTTTGTTATTAACAGACAAAAGGCAGACTTTTATTTTTTTTATAAAAAGATATGATATAGCCATGCCCCAGCTTTGATACCCACACAGAGGCTCCTTTCCTGTCAGTGCGATTTCTCTGCTTGGATTGATGGCAGAATACGGCCAGTTTCTAAGACTGTTTAAAGCAGGGCTCAAAAGAAATCACACTGGCCCAGTCCACAGCAGGCAAAAATGGGAAGAGACTAAGCTAGAGAAAGAGACTGTTAATACAGACCAGAAAATTTTTAAGCTAAAAAAAGGAACATACCCATGAAAACTCTGAAAGCAAAAGTTTTATTTGGGTAAAGCAATGTTCAACTCTGCATGATTCCTACTTAGAAAATGCACACGCCTGCTTTCTCCAACTGCCAGAACATCATTTTTTAACAGAGAGGAACCAAAATAGAGAGGGGAAATAATGGACTTTCAAATAGTCCAAAAGCAGACCCGTACACATGAACAGTGAAGTTCCTAGACCCTTCAGGACCAAGGAAAGAGGAGCAGTTCCTATAACCTTCGCCCCACAACTGCCTGTCATCTTTCAATACCTTCTGGAATCTGGGATATTTTCGAACACAGGGTGACAGTTGCGAAAGGAGAAGACACTTGATTTCCAAACCACTCTCCAGCGCTCCTTTGTCCGAATTCCTCCTCCTCAGATCACTACAAAGACCCCAGTACCCTGAGAACACGGCTTCCTCATTGGGAGCTTCCCCCAGGAGACCCACAGTGCTGCCTCTCCATCCACTAGCAGGGTGGCATTCAATGATGACATGGATTCTCCAGTATATGTAGTCCAGGGAAAATTAAGACTTTCCATTTCAACTCTCACCCCAACCTCTAGCATGGCATTCAAAATCTCATTCGACTCTCAGCTCTGCCAAAGATTTCTACTTATCCATCTTGGTATCCTATTGATAAGTGTCCTCCAGGACATGTTTGCCTTGTGTTGTAAACCCCAACCACGTTAGCAGAGCCTCTGTGACACCCTTGGCCTGTATCTGGGAAAGCCCTACATCTTTAATAAAAGATTTTTAGTGCTGTCTTCGCCACCATAAATCAGTTTTTTTTCATGCTTTTATTTGCCTTTAGTTCATCATAAACTCCTAAAACCAGGGACTATATTTCATTATGCGTACACATGTGTGCACTTTTATAAAACTGTATATTTTATATAGAATGTATGTTCATGTTACATATGAAAATATGTACGTATTCAACAAAATGTAGAGTGAAGTGCTGAAATGAACACACAGTAAATTCTTCGTAAATATGTGTCAACCAAATGGGTGAATCAGTGATTGCATAGCCCAAGGGGGAAAATAATTAGAACTCCAAGTATAATCAGCAAGTCCCAAATTCTATGATGAGGAATCAAGAAGGGAGTTTTAGTTTTGATGTCAGCCCTCCCTTACCATTTCAGGGAGCAAACCCATTTTGTAGGTTTTGTGTCATCTCCATGGTGCTTAAGTTTGAATTGAGTGGACCATGATTAAAACTAAAGCAGACATCTAGATTTCTAGTTGCTCTAGAAACATCAAGACAGCCTCACCTCTGAGCCACACCCTCTGGTGTCCCAGTCATATGACACACATATGTGCCAGAGAGCCATACTTACTCCCCAACACTCCATACTGTTACCTCCAACAGGGAGGATGAAAGTCACTTGACTTTTGTCATCAAGATTGAAATATGTGTTTCTCATGGTAAAAATGAGGGGAAAATATTTCCTATGCCCCCCAACCTCCATCCAAAAGGGACACATGGAAAGTATACCTAGGGGCCCGGGTTTTGCATAGTCGTCAGATCTGCAGAAGTCTTTCAGCCATGTGAATTGGCAGACGTCACCTTAAACAAATCTGACAGCGCTGGGTCCTCATGGTGTGTTCCTCTCCATTCACAATTTTCCTTTGGGGGGAAAAAAAACATGGTAAGGGCCAGGCTGATGTCACTGCAACCCACAGGAAGGCATAGCCTGGTGACACGTGTGGGAGGTGGCACCTCTTTTACTGTTCTTAGCACTGGTGCCGAAAGGTGTTGGAAACAGCCCAGCCAGAAGCATGCATGAAGGGATGGAATGGCCCACGTGTGGCTCGGGAGGGTTGCTTGAGACTCGAAGACAATGTGTTCTGTCCACATCACTGACTATAACAGCTCCTCAGGAACCACAGACAGCAGTTGTATACATCCTTAAGTTTAGGGACCTCCTCGCAAGCTGGTGTTTCACACGGTCGAACATAACAGCTCCCTGGGAATGGTTACGAGAGGTCACATAAATCTGCATGGAGGTCTTTGCTGCCTTTTTTATGTTTTAAGATGAGTCATTTTTACCCCATGAGGTGTAAGCCTGTTCACAGACATTTACATGAGAATATCGATGTCAGCATGTGCAATGTTAGGAGGAGATTTCTGTTGTTAAGACCAGGGCCATTTTCACAATTTCTGCAGGAGTTTTCTCTTGTGAGGATTCTGCCCCCGACTGAGTATCCCAATTTGCCTCTCCCTTCCTTCTGCCCACTCCATGGCACAGAAAGCATTCAGGACAAGAGAATCTTTTCTTTACGCACACCCAAGCCTCCAGGTAAACTAAGTACATTGGGAAACATATTCCTTCTTAGTTTTAGAAGTAGACTTGGGAGAAAGAGCCCCTCCTTGCTATTAAAGCCCATATCAAGCTTCACCCTTTGTGGGTAGAATTCAATCATAGCCTGAAATTAAATGTTTATTTTGCATGTGTTCGGTGCTGGAAATCGAACCTGGGCCATTGTGCATTCCAGGCAAGTGCTCTACTGATGAGCTGCATCCCCAGCCGCAAATATTCTTTCCTTTCCTTCCCAGGTGGCATACCCCAAGCTGGACTTTGGAATCAGGAGAACACCAAGTTCAAATCTGAACTCAACTACTTCCTATTGTGCAGTCTTGGGCAAATAACAACATCTCTGAACCTCTGTTTTGTCATCTGAAAATGAGGGTTGTAATAATAATAGTCTCAAGAAATGGGTGAAGGGTAGTTTTGAGATTTAGGGAAAAAATAACTATGATCATTATCTATGGAATAGATTTTGAGAAGGGCTTAATTAATGCCTATTATTATCACCTTCTACCTCTTCTCACCATTCTCTTTGTTTTTCTTCTTTCCTTTTCAGTAAAATTGCATGCAAAAAATATTATTATCTCTCACATTGTGGGTTATTCTTAAGAAACATCAAGAAGCAAGTGAAGATGACCAACTAGAGTAGGAAGTACCATAATGCCGCCACATAGCCTAACTTTCCATCTCTCTTCAGTATGCACCTTATGCTTGCTTGGAAAGAAATATTAGAAAAATGTTAATAAGCCCCAAATTTGAGAAGTAAGAATAGAAAAATGATAGACAGTGAGGAATATCGCTTAGGGCTCCTCTCCCCAACAATTATTATTCCTGAATATTTAAATTCTATTTCTATCAACCTATTTAATTGAAGAATATATTACAGTGGATATGTCACACACAGGTCCACTTAGAAGCCAGATAAAATCTAAAGCTGCTTCGACAAACATGGTTTGCACAAATGCTGCAAGTGCCACGGGTCTGCCAAATAAAACACTTGTTTGAGGAAAAACAAACATTTTCTTTGAGCATGACAAATTAGCCATGTTTATTTCAAAAACTGTTGCTTCTTCTGGTGAACTTTACAGGGAAATATATTGGTTTTAACCCTAGCAGTTTAGGGAAAAGGAGTTGGGGGTTAGGAGGGGCAGGCTGGCAGTACTTCCTCTGCTGGAGAAGGTTGAAGGACAATCATACTGGGGACAATTCCCTTACATCATGCCTTTGCTCCTATCCAGGTTGGAGATGTGTCACTAAGTATTCTTGATTCAACCTGCTTACCCAAGGTTGATATGTGTGCCTACAACAAAGGTCGATTTAGTGGAATAAAGTGTAAGTTCTGGAAGCGTTCGAAGGAAAGGGAAGAAGTAGGCAATTATTCCAGGGAAAGGTTTCACAAGAAAGTTAAGTAGGAGTTTGATCCATGCAAGAAGCTAGAAACGTCATGGAAAAAAGAAGCCTTAGGCCACTTTCTACTTTGGGGAATGGGTGAGGGAAGGGACATTGAGGCAAGTCTACTATGGCGGCAAGTTAAAAACCAAGGGTGCTGGATTGTATCCGGACACACGAAAAACCTGATGAAATCCAGAGCTTAGTTCCTGCTAATGTGCTGGGGTTAATTTCACATTTTATTCAGATGTTCCATGACCAGGGAATGAGTTAACATTGAGGGCACTGGGTGAAGCTTGTTGAGAGTTCATTGGATTATCTTTGCAATGTTTCTTCGTAGCTAAAGTGATTCCAAAATAATTATTTCTTTTTCGAAAGAAAATCGGGAATGAGGAATACTGATCAGATCAATTCATGAAGCTGAAGTTGGGGCAGCAGAATGAAAACTACAGCTGAGTTGGAGAGAAAGGCTGGGCTGCATGGGGCGTGAAGTTGGATGCCAGGCTGGAGAAACTTCACCCTGGGAAGGAGGCAGGGTTTTTGTTTTGTTTTTAAGCAAAGCAGTAATTGCACTGAAGTACCCTTTTAGATAGATTCATCTTGAGGAAGTGTGCGGGAAGAGCAGGTGTGTAAGAAAGGCTGATGGAACAAGAAAGTCCGTTTGCAGGCAGCTATTTGGGGGAAGGTAGCACTTTGTGCTCATTCTTCCCCCTAACGCTCTGATAGTGCTGTAATGGGAGAAGATAAAATCAGGCCTTTTACCCATAGGATTTGATACTTATGAGTAGATTTTATAAGGGAAGTTGAGGGAGCAATCCACATTGTGTTGACTTCGATTCTGCAAAAGAGTGACCCAGAGAACAGCCATCTGGAAACCCTCTTTATTAGAAATCTAAGTACAGTGTTTCCAGGGATGGAGTAAATCCTTACAGGCAGCTAAGAATAGTCAGGTAAAGGAGCCAAGAGGATAAAAGTCCAAAAAAATAAAGGAAAGAGAGACTCTCAAAGATATGAGTGTGGATAAATCCATTAAACGCAGCATCAAGGTGAGGGGAAGCCCTACGTGAGTAAGCAGGGAGGTCACTGGTGACTGTCGGAACTGGGCTGCTGGAGCAATGGAGGCAGAAGCCAGGTTTCCAGAGGTTTGAGAGCAGCAGAGGCAATGTGCATAAGAAATTAACCACTGAGAAACAAAGAGAGCCAAGGGGCCAAATCCTGGAGAGCTGTGTATGAGTAAGAATGTGCTTTGCTGATTCCTTGTTATTTATTGAGAGCAGAGAGAATGGTTTTTAGAGAAACCAAGGAGAAAGGGGTAAGAGAGACTGTGAGAGCGGCAGAAGGTCCTGGAAAAGAGACAGTGTCCTCTGGAATCTAGAAAAAGAGAACCTGGGCACCCATACAGGGGTCAGTTTGGTCTCAGCTGATGCCATCTTCTATGGCAGTCTCCCAATGCATCGTAGTATTCTCTGTAGATCATCTAGAATCTTCTCTGAGTTCTTCCTCCTTGTAAAAAGGCTCTTGGAGCCTTTTTTGCAGGTCATTTTTGCAGGTCAAAATCCTGCAAGGGGCTACAGAACCAAACTGCTGTCTACTTCTCCTACTTTATCACTTTCCACGTTTTCTGCATGGTTCCTGGGTCCAAGTTCACAGCCCACCTTCTCTTCTTGGAATCAGTGTCCTCTTCCTCTGTGCACGCTCGGAAGACTCCTTGTTCTTCCTTTCTATCTTCATATCCTCATCCTGCAGCTCTTAGCTCAGTTATCAATGCCAGTATGAGGCCTCCTTCAATCTCCGTGTCTAGGTCATTCCTCCTATGTATACCCCTATAGCATCTCCTTTCTGTTAAAGCATCTGTGTCAGTTCATTTGGCCCTAATGTGTATGTACAGAATTATTGGATCAATGGTCATCTCCCCACTAGATGGGAGTAGCCCAAGGCCACAGGGAAACCAGGCCTTTTCCATCCATTCTCTGAAGCTTGGAAATCATATCTCAAATATGAAAGTTATAGAAGTCTTGAGGTTATTAATATGGGCTGTCCATGTTCATGTGTTTTTGTGGAGTCTCTGGGCTTTTCTTCTCTGTAATTCAAGATCCTTAAGTAGCTTGAGTCAGCCATGTCCACCCTAAGGGTAATTTTTTTTAACATTCATACTATCAATATGGCATTTGCTAACAGAAGTCATAAACTCTAACTCCCATTGGAGTCAAACAGGAATCCCTCTCCAGTTTCTCACAATCCCCTATTGAATACCACCCAGAGACATTGTTAGTGGTAATAAGAAAGTGGAATCCCTCCTTGTTGTTAATCTAAACCTAACATTGACAGGTGTCTGACCTTTTTGCTGTGCTAAGGACTTTGCAACTATTGACATGCAGGAATATGCACTGGTGCTTGTCAGATCTACGGAGTCTTGAGCCAATTTGTCCCATGGCCCTCTAGCCTAACTGCAGTACACAGGAGGAGTCAAATGCTCCCTGGGGTCCAGGCCTCCTTTACCTTATGATATCCCCCGTATGGCTTCCTTGCTTTAGCTAGAGAAATGGCATCCCCTTTAGTGAGCAGAAATATTTATCCCCTTTAACTGAACAGCTCTTAAAAGCAATTAGCATTTAGGGAATTTCTTGTTTAGAAATAATGCCTGCATGAAATTACCCATTACGGATTAATTTGAATCTGGAAGATAGATGCTCACTTCTCTTGTGATAGCACCTGCAGGTATTTGTGGCAAGTATTTGATAGCAGCATGATTGTGAATTGTTGTGTTTCCATGATATGTAAATAGAAACCCCTTTAACACGGGAGCACTTCTGAGGACACAGAGTATGTTCCTTTCAAGTGGTGCTACCTACCTATCGGCTCACAGAGGAAGGTTGAGCAGGCTCTGGGTGATACAATTAATTCTTGCATTGACTTTGAGATCACCTATGTGTCAAAGATGAGAACTGTGTCAGAAAAGGATGGAGAAGAAACTTCTTGCTGAGCGACAGCTGTAGGGGAGTGTGTTTTGAATTAGTTTAAGGGGAAACACGAATTTCATGCAACATGTTTATGACTCCAGCAGAGTGGCATGTCAGGTCATTTTCACAGATCGACAGTTCTAGAACAATGAATGCTTTTGATAATACTTATAATAATACAGGTTAAACATTACTAATACCCAAATCCAAGATCCTAAGCTCAAAAATCCAAAACATTTTGAATGCCAATGTGATGCCACAAATGTAAAATTGCATGCTGAGACTTTGTTTCAAAATTATTGAAATGTTATAAAAAAATAAGCTACAGGTGCATATAAAGAACATGAGTTTTGTGTTTAGATTTAGGTGTCATCCCTAAGATATCTCATGAGATATATGTAAATATTCTGAAATCTGAAGAAACCAAAATCCTAAGTACTTCTGGAAAAAAGGCTACTCAATCCATAACCATAAATTTTAGTGAGTGACTATTAAATCCTGGGGACTGTAAAAAGTGCTTCTGTGACTTATTTCATTATCTCATCCTGACAATCCATTTCACTGATGAAAGAATTGATACTTAGAAGGATCTGTTCATTCTGCTCAAATATAGGACAGCTAAGATTCAAAGCCAGGCAGGTCACCCCAGGAAGTCAGCACCTGGGTACCCCAGCACCCATCCCCGCCCACGTCAGTTTCACCAGCACTGCAAGCCAGGGCTCCCTTCTCTCTAGCCTTGTGATCAACTCTCCAGGATGTGAGGATTCTAAGTGGGTCTCTGCTTTGGACAGACCCAGTTAAACAAAAACAACACTGCCAGCCACCTGTCCCCGCTCATATCAGCGCTCAGCAGGAAGCCAGTGAGGGGTCCTGTATTTTGCAGAGGAAGGAGGGCAGGAGCTTCCCACGATGGAGAGGGGATCACGGTCCCAGGCAGTGGTGGCTCTGAGAGCCAGAGGGGGCCGAGGAGGGCCTGAGGTGCCAGGAAAGCCCTTGGTGGGTAGCACTGAGCTGCACAGGGCTGGGGCAGGGCATGGTATTCCAGAAGATCCCAGCCTTCTGCCTGGGGCCGGCCCTGCTTCAAAGTGAAACTTCCCGAGGAAAACTAAATAAAGGAAAGAAAAGCCAAACAGAACAAATTCTTAGTCAGCTTTTACTGTCCTCGGAGGCTCTGTGTTTATGCTAGATCTTAATTATGCTGCTTGTCAAAGACACACTAAACTCCTCTGTGGTTGAGGGAGCTATTTTATCTTTTCATCTTTACAGTCAGAAAAGGACTTAGTATGCTGAACCCTACCTTGATGAGCTTCAAACCTGGAATAAAAGAACATGATCCTTCCCAGTTGTCCTTCCCTCTGCACGGCTGTCCAGGAACCTAATGAGGACGCTTTGGCCTTGTTAGGAGTAAGCAGCACCCAGGTGACCTGGGGCAAAGCTGTGGATTCCAGGAGGGCTGCATGGTCCTCCAAGACCAAGCCCCTTCAGCACATCCCTGCCTGTGGCCCCAGACATTCTGAGGCAATGAACTGCCCCCGCCCAGCAGAATGAGGGTGGGAGAGAGTGCGTACGCAGGGGGCCGGTTCCAGATCAGGGGGAGTAGACCATGCTTGGCTCAGTGGATCTCTCTCCTCTTAATTTCTTTTCTCATTCTTACCTTTGCTTTGTCTTTGGCAGACGTTGCTTTGCAGTTTTTGTGGTGAGGCATGATTTTCTTTTTAAACAAATGCATTTAATTGGGGGAAAACAGAATCTACTTAAAAAAAATTTTAAGTCACATAATACGTGATAAAATGAAAACTGTGAGAAGTTCAAGGAAGGAGGAGCTTTTAGAGAAAGCTCTCATCAAGAGGGTAAATGGATGGTTATGGAAGAGATCATGATGAGTAAAATCAGTTTAACCCAGAGATCTAAGGGTCGATTGTCTCCACTCATAGGTGGAGGTGGGGACTAGACCCTGGACAGTGAGAAAGCTGGTCTAGTAACATGAGTTAAATCCAGATAAGATGTAATGCTTTACAATCTAATACTTTTGTTTAGAATTATAA